>VZTL01061641.1:801-17750 GCA_013400535.1 Scopus umbretta | reverse complement strand
CCCCCAGCCAACTCCCCCCAGTTTCTATACTGAGCGTGACGCCGTATGGTATGGAATAGCCCTGTGGGCAGGGTGGGTCAGCTGTCCTGGCTGTGCCCCCTCCCAGCTCCCTGTGCCCCTGGCAGAGCGTGGGGAGCTGAAAAGTCCCTGACTAGACTAAACACTACTCAGCAACAACTAAACCATCCGTGTGTCATCAGCATTGTTCTCATGCTAAGTTCAAAACACAGCACTGTGCCAGCTACTGGGAAGAAAATGAACTAAGCTGAAACCAGGACACCTACTCACTCCCACCTTTGAAATACCACCCAGTAATAACTACCAACTATATAAACCCTATTTTAGGAATGACAGGAGGGATCAGGGGCAACACACATGTGACACCAGATCACCTAAACTAACACAGGCCCTCAGATACAAGTTGCTATGCTAAAACCAGACTGCGGACCTCATATATGGAAAAGCTCTTGGTTACAGCAGCAAAAAAGCATTAAGAGTTACCCTTATTAGAAAGGGTTCATAAACAGGAATAAGGCTTCATAACCTTTCTCATAATAAAACAGTAGAAGGCACGTTTATTCCATTAGCTGTTAGTGGATGTTTACGATATTTCATCTGCCTCTGTGGGGAAGAAGGGTAGAATTTAAAAAAAAAAAAAAAGTTTTAAAAAAGTCCCAGAGTCAGCTTACCTTTTAGGATACAGAGGAATAAAGACATCTTCCTCTACAGATTTCTTCATTCTTAGGACAACCATGTTCATCAAATCCTATTTAAAAAGAATTATTAACGTGTCCTCACAAGGAGGACTTCATCTTCCACTGAAAACAACTGTTACTTTGTTCATCTAGAAGAACAATATGCTAATTAGAGCCAAGTACAGTTGCCACTTGTATGTACTACACACTGACACCATGAATATATTAAAAACAGAAGACAAATCACAGCTGTAATTATCCACAGGGTTAACCTAGAGGATTTGTTTTTTTTTAAGATTAAGTTATTTCCCTAAGTGAGGCCTTTTTTGCATATTCATTTGCCAGGCAGTAGGAAAATGGTATAGATTAACAAAGCAAGTTATGTATACAGATGTCCATAACAAGCTGTGAAATTCTATGTTAAAAAAAAATCACCACAGCTAGGATAGCATGTGGTTTTAGGTGCCATAGATTGCCACCTACTTTTTTTTTTTAAGCCTTTTTATTTATTTAAAGTTCTGGTTTACTTTACTTTCTGTACAAATGGTATCTTGGCTACGGTCAGTTGTACCACTTCTTTTCAAGGCATGGTTTCAAATCATCAACCTTTGGAAGGCTCAGTTGGAAGGCAGGAATATTTTCTTAAAAATATTTATTTTCATACTCAAGGCCTAAACATCCACCCGATTTCACCAGTTTTATACTAGATAAACCTCTAGGTTTACATCAGAATAAAACCAGAATCAGATTGAAGAAGGGCATGCTAGAATGACCATGTGTATGAAAGTGATTATTAAAAGATTGCTAAGATTATGAAGTAGTCTTTCTCCTAGCCAATTAATTAACATTTGGGCATTTTCAAGTTTTAAAATTCTAGATCCACTTTATAAATAAAAGCTTAAGGAGTTAACCACCAAAGCATTATTATTAGCAGTTAAAGCTCAAAATTCTGAAAGCTAATTAAATTCAAATCTAAATTCTAACCATTGTTATCCCAGTGAAGCAAGATTAGATCTACAGTCAGATTCTTCATAGGTACAGGCAGAGTTTTTCTAGGAACAGGGGCTAATTTCTGCCTCAAGAGTGTCCCATCTCCCATCGTCTTGAATAATGAGAGCATCAGAGCACTGGAAGCTTAACTGTTAAATCTTCTTAATACAAAGCAACAAAACAAGTAATCAGAACTGAACAACTTCAGGACAGTGTTCTAAGCACCCATAGGAGCATGCACAGAAAGCACGCACCGTGGATGAAGTTCTCCCTTCCCCAATACCACAGGAGCTTTTACCTCTTTTGCTCGACTGCATTCATTTTTGGAAAGGACTTTTTCAAAGATGTTATTGCAAAGCTGTACAAGGTTCTTCGTCTGTGATGTAGATAAAGGATCCCACACACTTTTTACAAATGCTGGGGGGGGGCAGGAAAAAAAAAAAGGAATTTGTTTCATTCACAATATGCAAGTAGTTATGTGCTCTGGTTTCAAGGCATTACAATGTAACAGAAGCAAACATATGAAAAGCTAAGCCTCTCACAATAATAAAGAGAGGCTACCTTAGCCTCAACTCTGTGGAACTACGCAATCACTACATCCTGGAGCACCATTTTATAACTAACAGTACTTGATAGCTATCACTTTTATTTAAGGTCTGATTGCCTAGCCGCAGTGAGCATTTTCAAGACAATCTTACTATACCTGTGATTTTTGGAAGAATAGTTTTTTCAATCACTCTAGGCAAAACTTCTTGATCCGGATCATCATCCCCTTTTGATTCAGACATGGTTTTGGCACCACTGAATTCTTCTACAGCTCTGAACCAGGGCATCTCTTCCAACTCTGGAAAATTCTGCTGAAAGATCATTCCTGTTAGTTGTGCAGCTGGTCAGGATTAAAAGAAAAGCTCCATGATGATACCACAGAGTCCCACTTAATTTCAGATCCACCCTCATCACTGAATGGGCCAAAACAGTGAATCAGGAAAACCAGATTTAAAGCAAGAATTTAAAGGGTGGGATCATTGAAGTGTCTTCAAAGAACCTGGGAGAGTTCGTTTTACAAGGGGTGTGGCAAAAGGTGCTGAAGGTAAGGGGAAAGGCGAAAGTTATGAAGATTCCAACCACATGGTTCAATTTCTGAGACCAACACAGTATCTTTCTATTCATTTCTAATGCATTGTGCTATGTATAGAAAAAACGTTTCATTTTTTATATTAATACATAACACACAAACACACATATAGTTTTTGAAGAATACAAAGTCAGCTGATGCACCTACCTCAAGAGGATTCCAATTTATTAACTGAACTCTGATCAATGGATTTAATAGCTTAGGCAGGCAGAAACTGATATAAGCATCACAGTAAGAGTCAGGAAACTTCTCTTTCCATTCCTGGAATTTCAACAGGATTTTTCTGATGTCACAAAAATCTGCATGTACATCTTCAAAGACTTTCCTACTATCCTCTAAAATGTCATCTATGGATAATATTCATTGGGAATAAAAAGAAAGAATCACAGAACTTATTGAGGCATAAGCTGAGGAGTTTATGAATCTATAGAACGTAAGAAATATCTATACAAAAATTGCATTTGTCATTTATCTTTGACACACCTGACACTGAAATGGGTTTTAAAACTCTTAAAACTAAAAAAGACAAGTTTCTTCATGACCTCTTCCACAGATTTATACAACCACTCCATTTCAAACTTTATACCACAGCGATAAAATTTCACATATGAAAACCCTTCTGCTATCTGGAGAAAAGGTATTATGCCTTTCCCTGCTCCTCTTCATCCTTTCAAGACAATTAGAACACCAACCTTTAATTTGCTCTATCTTCAGAAAACAGATTGATTATACAAAACACAGAGTAGCATTGCATTGAGTACTGTCAGATCAGCTTTGGCATAATCTAAAAGAGCTTACTTCTAGTTGAAGCAGTCATGCGCAATGCCACCACCACATAACTCATACCAAAAGAAATCTACAACCATACGCCTGTTCTTCCCAAGTCATTAGTCAGAACTGTCTGAAAGCATTTCTCTTCTGCTGTGTGTAACTAAGAACATGTAACTCTTAAGTATTTCTTCACCTTTCCTAAAAATAAAAAGATCATTAAAAAAATATCAGAAAGAGATTTTGTTCTAGGGCATCACAATAAGACTGTCACCAACCTTTGCTCTTCTGGAACTCAGCCTCCTCTGTCGGAGTCAGCTCATCATCACTCGACATGCCTTCATGGTGGTCAGCTTCTCCTGAACACTCTCTCACTTGCCGTCTGCCAGTCCTGTATTTTGTAATGAACTCAGATGAGTTATCCTCCCCTCGTATGCAGAAGGAAGCTTAATGACTTCAAAAAACGTACTAAAAGCAAGCTGTGAGAGCAAGAGCCCATGGAAGTGCAATCAGGGACCAACAGTAATTATGGAACCATAAGGACCCAGAAACTGTGGAAGAAGGAGGGGCTTTGGGAGCTGACATAAAAGAGGTCAGAGCAATGTCCCTGATCTCCCCTACGAACCACATATTAACCTTCACTTCACCTCGTTCCCACTGATGAGGCTAATAACTCATCCCAGCTGGAACACCTAAACGTCTAGCATGGTACTGGACACTGTCTCTGATGGTTTTAGTGTACACGAAATTACTGAGCTCTCAGTGTGATGTCTCAGTTCTGGATCACCTGTGCAACAACCCACATAAAAATTGTGATAGCACCCAAGTGCTAGTTGGGCTCAAAAAACTATTGCCATGACACCAAGAATCGTAACAGGCTGCAAAATCAGTAGCTTGCATCTGTGCCACAGGAAAATGATATATGGTATGAAAATTTTATGCATAATTTCATGCAGTTATTTACATAAAAGGTTAACTGCATCAAGTGGAATTTCTTATTGTATCATTTTTCATCCGCTAAAACGCCAAAGTTCTTGCCACTTTGAAGTACAGCTATGAGATGAGGCACCGATGCAATTGCAAAACTTTCAAAGTTCCCAATAACGTTGGGGTGGTGGGGGGGAAATCAGCAGCAGTCTCTGAACACTATAATAGCCAAAACGTAGTACCTGGCCTACACTGATAGCAGGGGAGGGGCTAGGTACAGCCTTGCTTCACTCACCGCCACGACCACCCCCCCAGCAGCAGTAATACTGCCTGACCTTTTTTTTGCTATCTATACAATAATACAAAAATGTATCTCTATATAAGGTCATAACTTTATTATGAAGGACAGAAAAAGCTTCTGTCATCTAGTTTTGTAAATAGCCTCACTTAAGACTTGTTAATTTAAAATAACAAGATCTATTAGCATTCGGTTTCAGATCAACACAAAGAGAATGACATTAACAAATGGATTTCCAAGTACTTTGAGTTTTGGAAAGCAAATACATATTTTTTGTATAATCTCATTTAGTATTCCTACAGGTTTACATTCATCATTGCATAAATGACAGAAAGCCAGTGTACAGCACATTTATCAGAGTAAAGCGTACATGTACATATACATAATACCTACCTTCGACGCTCACACATTTCCAGAAGCTGTGTCTTCTCATCACCTTCCAATCCACCATTAGTTGGATTGTCATTCCCACCTATCAGAAGACAGAAACAGCCCAAAATAAAACGGTATGGTTTTAAAGTTCCTATTTTCTCAAATAGGAAACACAGATTCTCCTTCTATCGTTCTTCATTTGGAACATAGCCAAAGAAAACTCAAACCTCCTAACCGAAACTCCTAACAGCCTCCACAGTAACACACGGTAAGTATTACTTGTTAACTGCATACAGTCAGATGTGGTTGTTCCCCTATAACAGCTGATGTGAAGGCGAGTTTGACGACATTCCAGTCAACGCTCATCGTTTCCCAATCCTAGAAAAGGAGGTTAGCGATTTCCACAGTAGGTCCTTAGCAGTGTGAAAGGCAAGCACAGGGACCTACCTTCGTCCTGTATGTCAAAAATGAAACCATGTAATAAATTAGAGTAACTTTCAAGGTTCGGTTCCAACACTATAAAAGAAGTTAAATCCTTGACTTATACTATTCAAAACCATTGCACTTAGATTTCAAGACTACTCAGCTCCCGCTGCCTCCTGTTATCTGAGTGGTCACTGACTGTGACCCCAATTACCCCTACTCTGATTCTCGAGTCCAACACAGAAGCAGAAACTAGGAGCATATCGAGTTGGGTCATTTGTTTGTATCGCCATTAGCTGGCTGATATGTGCACAACATGCCCAAAAGAAAAATGTATACTACTACTGAAATATCATCATAGCAGAAAAAACAGCCTTTACACTATATTAAAGACAACTAGGACCATAAAAAGCAATTAAAAGCACTGTTAAATATCCAAGTACAGTCTCATTTGTAATGAGTTGGAAGTAAAATCATTTTAATGGCAACTATTATGGCACTACCCTTTTCTTCTTAACACCTGCTGTCAGTCTGCTACACCATTTTACAAAATCATACAGGCTGGTGGCTTTCTCTAATCAGCAGTTAATCCTGTGCAGTGAGAAGACTGAACCCATATGATTAGTAGTTACCAGAAACTGGTGCATCTGGCCTCCATCTGTTCCCAGCAGCTCCAAGCATATTCTTCTTAGTTTTGGCTAAACAGTTTTTAAATTGTTTGGTTCTGGAAGTTTCGGTTTATTCGGGGGGGGTGGGGGTGGGTTTTTTGTTTGTTTGTTTTTTAAACCAGCAGCAGCTAAAGATTCACATGGCACATAAACAACACATTGGTGTGGAAAGAAAATGAGATGAGAAAATTATAATAATTTTTTCCTACAGCGACTGAAAAACACCATTTTGTTTTAGATAAAACCCTTACACAAAATGGCTTCTTTCTTCACGCCCTTTCCTTCACATAAGTGCCACCTGCTAGTTCAAAATCTCCATTCTGAGCACACACATAGCCTTAAAGACACTCTCACATAAAAGCGATGCTGCCAGATAAACACACTGCTTTTTCTTTTTCATATATTCACAGAATCGCATAAGCAGCTAGCTTTCTCCAACTGAAGACCTACTAGAAAACCAGCTTGGTTTTTCTTTTTAATGGGAATGATGGGAAATTGCTGAGTTGAGTAACTAAAAATTGACAAAGTGCTGGGTCATATTATGTTCACTATTAAACCAGAGAAAAATAGTATCATGGGCCATACTGAGGTAAGGATTCCAACTGAGGTAGTAGAGCACACCTACTGAAAATGGGAAGAGGAAAAAGAGATCAAAGGTGAAAATTAAAAACTTCATCCATAAAGTAACCGTATATTTCTGTTCAAAGAGTGAATGTTTCAGTAAGAAAATAACTTCTAACTTCATACTAACTTGTCAGATGCTGAATATAATCAGATTCATTTTTCAGCTCATCTTGCCTTCGTTCCAATACTCTCATGGCTCGTTGCTGAAGAAGTACATGTACAGCCAATTCTAGATCATTAATGTATTTCAGCTGAAATAGAGTAAACAGTAATCAGGTTTTGAATTAAAATCCCAAAAGAATGAACAAAAGACAGTTTCCCTAGGTTTTCAGTATAGCTGTGAAATTAGAACCAAAGTGTCATAGATTGAAAAGTTCCCAGACATTAGAGTTTTCCAGGCTCTTTTGTAAGGCTGAAAAATGCAAACTAAACACCAGTTGCTCATCATAGGACTACCTAAGACTTCATACAAAAGGGTTCAACAGGACACTATTGGTGCACTTAGTTTGCTCGCAGTTTGCTTTTGAGCCAGTAGTCATTAAAGGAAATATATTCGTTAACTAACATCTGCACTCTTTAAAGTTACATAAAGAAATTCACAATTGCAGTGCAATTAAGTGACATAAATTAGATTTGATAGCACTATCTGTAGAGAGGAACAGCAGTTTACGTTCACTGAGGCCAAATTTTAGGCAGCTCCTCCCCTTCTCCCAGTCTTCACCTTTTTAAATACAGTTCAGGAAACAGATACATCCAATAACATAGACAAATTCTCACAGAGCTCTGCTAACTCAATCCCAACTCAAACTTAACACAAAATCCTTGCTACCTCTGTTTTGTAACCCTGAGTAAATACATTTTGAGAGATCCCAAAGTGAATTCAAGTGCCACCTCTCATTCAACTTCAGTGCACTCTGGTCACCAGACCTGCAGAAAACTCCCTCCAATAACATTTTGTTTTTATCCAATGGAATCAAGGTCAGATCACAGCTCAAGTCACTATACCTATACTAGCTTGATCATCACTTCAGATGAGGATTGATTTGTCTTCCCTATATTTTGTTTCCCATTACATTACCATTTCTGATAGAACTGATTTTCAACTGAGTGCTGTCCCTCACCATTTCCAAACAAAAACCCCTCCTCTTTCATTGACAGAATGCACCTTTATCATAAAAAAAAAAGAACCCCAAAACAAAAAAACACATACTTTTTCATTCAAACAGTTTATCAAGTTTTCTACATATGTTTTCATGGTCCTGTAGAATTTGTAATTCAGAGCTGCACCTGAAGACTTCTCTAACTCCTGAACAGTCATCTTTGAACTTTCAACATCCTCCATATATTTTTCATACTCCCTCTGGTGGGCACGGTGCACATCCTGTAACGATGTTATCCTAAAAAAGAGAAACCCAGACAACTAAAACTATTGCCAAGTTAACAGCTGATACATTCCAAAACATTTTTCCCCATTATAACCACCTACAAAGCCTTTGCTGTGCTAATAATAGTACCTGCATTTGAGCTAAGAAGCATTGAAAGATTTATCCATGCCAACATTTGCAGAAACATGGGGTGTGGACAAGCATCATGCTTTGGAGATTCAAATGTCACTCATGTGGTGCTAGTTTTGAAAGCACCACTGATGTTTTACCTAGATTCCTCAATATACCACGCTTCCCAAAAACACAAAAAGCCAAATTTTGTGGTATCACATTAAATGGATTCTCCCCTACATAATCTGGGGAAAAATCTCATGTTGCATGTCCATATTGGTTTAATATGTTGCATGGATAGCAGTACCTATAAGCATTCACCACATGCTCACTACTAAATACAAACTAACTGAGGACGCTTGCTGCTAGTAGGTGATAAAAAACCAGGAACCTGTGTCTACAGCTGTCACTAACTATTAAGATAGGTAGCACAGGAACTTTTACACTTTTTACACTTCCCTGAAGCAGGGAACACTTTTCAGTGAAAATAATTGAACTAAGCTATTGCCCTCTACTGTGTTACAAGTAAAAAAAAACAAAACAAAACAGCTACTTCACCATTTACCATGTTAAACACATCTATAAAGTTTGCATCAAACAGGTTCCCCCTCCCTTCTTGCTATTTTCTGAAGAGGTTTCCCAACTCTTGATAACCTTATTCTCATTTTTCCTATTTGATTCTGTACCTAAATTCCTATTTAACTCATTCTTTTCAGGTGATTAGGACAAAGAAAGCATACAATTCCACAAAAATATTTAGTGCAATTTAGTTGCAATTCTTTGAACAACCAGGTGGACGATGGTCTGTACAAAGCAAAGCACATACAGAGAGAGCTCGGTGCAAGCCTGTAGCCCATATTTATCTTTCAGCTGTATAACATTACTTGTCTAAACTTATCTCAACAGCTGCTCGCCGGTGCTCTGAGAGGTGACAGGGGATGGCTTACCTTAGGATGCCTGACCCCATCTGTCCTTCTCACACACCCTCTTGGAGGCTCCCACCTCCACCCCCAGGACACTTCAGCTGCCCACAGAGCAGCTGAACTGCTAAAGAAAAGTCACAGCCTGGCACGTGACTAAAGAAAAAAAAAAATCAATGCAGGTTCTAGTTTGCCTAAACAGGCTGTAGAGATTTACTGCTGCTTTAAGGAAATACTGAGCTATTTTTGCAGCTAGTATAAGAACCACCACAAAAGGGCTAGGATTGCCAGCTCCATCTGCCCTGGTTGAAGTTTTGCTTGCTGGGCAAACATAACATTGAACCAAGCATAAAAGGCTGCTGCCATTTAAATGAACTTACTCTCTAAAGTTCTAGTCAATAAAACACTCTTGAAAAGTTCAAATGCTCCCCTACAACAAAGCATTGCCAGGTAAAGTTAAAAATTTGTAGTACTTAACTGTACAAAGACAATAAAAAATGTTTCTATAAATACATTAGGAACAAAAGGAGGGCCAAGGAGAATCTCCATCCTTTATTGGATGTGGGGGGAACATAGTGAGAAAGGATGAGGAAAAGGCTGTGGTACGTAATGCCTTCTTTGCCTCAGTCCTTACTAGTAAGACCAGTTGTTCTCCAGGTACCCAGCCCCTTGAGCTGGAAGACAGGGGGCAGAACGAAGCCCCCGTAATCCAAGGGGAAATGGTTACCGACCTGCTACACCCACCTAGACACACACAAGTCCATAGGGGCGGAGAGGATCTACCCAAGGGTATTGAGGGAGCTGGTGGAAGAGCTCACCAAGCCACTTTGAATCATTTATCAGCAGTTCTGGCTAACCAGGGAGGTCCCAGTTGACTGGAAGATAGCGAAAGTGCTGCCCATCTACAAGAAGGGCCAGAAGGAGGATCCGGGGAACTACAGGCCAGTCAGCCTGACCTCAGTGCTGGGGAAGGTTATGGAACAGATCACCTGGCGTGCCGTCATGTAGCACATACAGGACAACCAGGCGATTGGGCCCGGTCAGCGTAGGTTTATGAAAGGCAGATCCTGCTTGACCAACCTGATCTCCTTCTATGACAAGGTGACCCGCTTAGTGGATGCGGGAAAGTCTGTGGATGTTGTCTACCTGGACTTTAATAAAGCCTTTGACATCATTTCCCACAGCATCCTCCTGGAGAAACTGGCTGCTCATGGCTTGTGTGGGCACACTCTTCACGGGGTAAAAAGCTGACTGCATGGCCAGGCCCAAAAAGTTGTGGTGAATGAGTTAAATCCAGTTGGCAGCCGGTCACAAGCGATGTTCCCCAGAGCTCAATACNACCAAAAGTGTTTTCAAGCATTGGAACAGGCTGCCCAGGGAAGTGGTTGAGTCCCCATCCCTGGTGGTATTTAAGAGAGGTGTAGATGTGGTGCTTAGGGACATGGTTTAGTGGTGGACTTGGCAGTGCTAGGTTAACAGTTGGACTTCATGATCTTAAATGTCTTTCCCAACCTAAACGATTCTGTGGACATCATAACAGGTATATTATGTATGAAATAACAACCCAAAAGTCTTCCAATACTCTGGAAAAAGAATAAGACTTCAAAGCTGTCATCTCTCATTCTGTGACAGAAACCTCAGACAACTCAAAAGTTAAGTTCGTAAGAGCAGGATTTACCTTTCAGTCAGTCGCTTCTTCACAATTTCCAAGTTCACAGGTGGTAGAGAAACAGAGGGATCAAACTTTGGTTTAGCTGGCTTAGATTTATGCAGGGAAGCATCATCATAAGTTTCCTACAAGAAATTTACGGGTTGATTTTTAATACACCATTTACACAAGTTTTCCCTCTGTAGCTCTACAGATCAGAAGACAAATCATTTGAATACACAAGGCACATGATATAAAGATACATATTTCATGCATCAAATTAAGTACAGAAAAGTACAACACAAAAGCAAGGGAAACAAAGTATAAAAAGCTGCATATATGTGTTGTATAAAAACATATAGTTCATAAACATATAAACAGCACCAAGCAATCCATGATATAGGGTACACTTAAGTTACTGCTTGGTCTGAAAATACTAATAGCTTTCAATAATGCGTAATGCTTAATACTGACAGCTGAGACTTCGCTAGTAATAAGATTCTAAATATAACATGTAGACAAACTACAGCCAAGCAGTGATGACAATACCTGATTTTACTCACATCTTGCTTTTTTAAAACTCTTTGAATATATTTATGATAAATTATGTGCCATCTAATATTCTATTTTCTCATAGCAAACTTTCTGATTTCCTCCCCAATAAATATGAATGCTACCTTCTGACAAAGCCAGTGGCCAAAGGACAGATTTTTTTTCATTCTGACAACTCAGCTTCACTGTACTTATAACTAAAAAACGATTACACTGAATTTTAGCTTATAAATTAAAACACTTTGCATTCTAAAACAGCAGAAGTTCGTATATTAAAATCTAGCCAAAACACAATCAGTTGAAGCAATCAAGTCCATGACTAATAAGCTCTGCTACTAGAAATTGTTGCAATTTCCTGAACAGCAGAAACTACCATTTTTCCAGAAACGAGTATGAGGACCTAAGAACACCAGTCATACTGGACTTGAAATTCAGCAGCAGAAACTTTCTCCCAGTCCTCTAACTGCTTGCATTTAACAGGCAGAAATTGCTAGAACTGTCTTGTCTGAGATAAAGAACTGGTTATTCAGATTTTCCTAGTCTGATCCGGAGTAGGTGATTCAAGCCAGAAAAAAAAAATTCCAGCTCAGAAGATACACAGTTTATTTTTGCCAATTATTTACCAGAAAAAAAGAAACCGAATCCTGCTAAACTGTGAAAAGAGCTCTCAGATTGCCACCCAACGGAAATTTAGCATAATAAAAGAAAAATTTTTGCTTTGCGACTTTTTGACATTTGTAGTACTTGCATACTCTTGCTGTCAAGATCCCTTGCATGGCAGCAAAAAAAAAAAAAAAGGTGCAGAATGTTATCCTCTGCTTTCCACAGTCTTCCATGACTTACAGGCAGACAACAATACCCTGCTTCTGAACAGCTAGACGGAGATTGCACGCTTTCATTATCATCTTCCCCTATTTCTAACTGCCTTTTTCTCTGAAGAATTAGGGCGTAACTTCCTAACAACCTTTCTATCAAGAGGGCAGGTAGGAGATATGACAGTACTCCAGAACAAGCTCTCTTGTCAATGAGCAAAAAAACATCTTCCAATGGTTAAGAAAGCATGTGTCACCTGAGAGAGTTTAACAGCTTTCTTTATTTGCTGTTCTTCCCACTTCATTTGTGCTTCATCTTCACTTGATTCACCACTCACAGACACTGAAAATGAAAACAATTATTAGATGCAATTACATCCTATATGCATTCTTCCCCTCCCATGTTCTCCTCCCTCTAAAGCAACAATGGTTCTCCCAACCATTACTGGGAAGTGACACACACAAAAACCAGCAGATTAAAAAACTGCAGATGGAGGACTGCAAAACTGAAAGGCAAGGAATGCTTGGAAATGGCTAGTGGGATTTGCAGAATTCACACCAATATGAGTTTCCTCAACATTCTGTTCCTCAGACAACTACGACTGCAGTATGAGGAGCACAAACATCTCATTTTTATGTCTCAAAGCAAAACTGTGTGTAATGCATATAAACAAGAGTGTAAGTACAGTTAGATTATAACACAATGACATTATACACAGCAAATTCTTGAGTGCTCTAAAATGCATGCTCCACTACAGATACAAAAACATCTCTTTAGCATTGATTAGAATTGCAGAATCAGCTCATAGTTACACATTCCTTATAACCCTTATGGAAATGATACAGAAAACCAGTCTACAACTCTGGTAAACCAGTGCTTCACAAACAAAACTGTAAGCAGTTCCAAGAGGAAAAAAAAAAAAAATAATGAAAAACCCACATATCCTTTGTGTGCAATAGGTTTGTTTACTTCTAAAGCGCTGGGTTGTTGGGTCTTTTTTCCCCTTTTCAAGAACAGCCATAACATCAATGCAGGGAGAGCACTGGGAAGACCGGACCATAAGCAGGAGGCAGGCAGGATTTAGAAAACTTCAGCAGAACAGTTTGTCTTACACCACAGCAACTCTATTCACATTAAACGCTGTGCCTCTTTCAAGGCAATTTTTTGCAGTTAACAAAGGCAAAAATAATTTTGTAAACGTTTCTCAAAGCATCCTGCACCACCACATTAGCAAGACCTAAACCCAATAACATCCCATATAGACACCAAGCACCAGCTGTACAGCCTTTTGCCAAGACCCCTGAGGAGGAAAGCCTTGCGCTGCACTCCCTTTTTACTGGGCAAGTCCCACATTCTTCCAGACATCAATAAAACAAAGCCACAACCACTGGGAGAAATGGCACAAACTCACCCATGTGTTCAGTCATCCTCTGCCTAAGAGTTCTCATTTTGGGAGCAAAATTGAGATTCTTCATATCAGACTCATCTTCACTCTCTAAATCACTGCTTTCTCTTCTCCAAGAGACCTGACGACTGTCTGAAACATCCAGTGGAACATAATCAGCCTGTGTCCTGGCTAAGTGACGTTTCCTCCGAGCAGCATCAATACAAGCTGCGCTGGGGATATAACCTGCGTTGAAGAGAGAGAAAATCTAAGCAAATGACTAAAAGCAACGCTCTGTACAGCTCCTACTGTCAATAATCACCACTGTTCAGGATCACTGTACAATTCTGAACATAGGACACAAGACATTCTTCTATTAAGCTTACCATGTTGAATATAAGGAGATGGAAAAGCATCCTTAAAAAGTGGCTCTCAGTTTAAAAGCAAAGCTCAGACTTTTTTCTTTTAAGTAAATTGCCATTAGCCTGTCCTCCTTTTTTCCATCTCCCTGAAAGATACAGGTTACTAAACTTATTGAGTTCACCAAAGGAATACAAAGTTTACAAATCAGACAGCACAAATGAGCTTAAATTTTAATCTCATGAAGGCAGTTGTGCATCATTAAACAGGATTTTTTTTGCTAGCTTTCCTTTGAAACCAATGGTCATAATTTCTGATCCGTTTCCAAAATTAACAGAGAAATACAAAAAACATCTGCAACAAAAAAAACTGCACAACTGTCACTATTCTTTCAGAAGGGTAGCCCTAACTCAGCACAAACAGGATGACTTCGTATGTGATTAAACCGAATGGGATTCATCTCACCTATCTCATCACATTTGTCAAAGAAAGAATGTTGTAAAATAACTTCCTTTAAAAAAAATCCAGGAAACCAACCTGGTGATAAATCCTTCCTCCTCTGTGGAGAGCTGGATTCATTTTCAGAGTCTGAGCTGTTGTAGTCCTCACTTAGCGAAGAGTAACTTTCATCCTCCTCTTCTTCATGAGAGCCTTTGGTGTTGCCAGTTCTAGGCTCCAACTGACAGGTTTCTGGTTTAGGGGAAAAGAAGTAAGACTCATGATTTCAGTTTCAGCTGCTGGAAGCTGAAGTGCCATAATGGGTTAGCAGTAACTATTTACACCTTGCTGCAGCAAAGACTGGTTGCTTATCTATCTCCACCTGTCCTCATTAAAACATCTCAAATGTTCTAACACTCCAAGATAGTCCATTCACAAGCCAGTTCTTGTCTCAAATCAAAGTATCTGTGACAGTCCTAAACTAGTATGTCCTTCTGAGACACAGAGCGCATTTACATGCGCAAAAGCAATGACATCAGCTCCCAGATGACAACTGACTAATATCCTGATAGCTCACAGGGTGTTTGGATTCATCTCCCTTGACTTTATAGACCATATTTAGAAGGAGTTTGGGGGGGGGGGGTTTAGCATTAGCAATGAGGGAGTCCTTATTTAAGCTATAAAGATTTATGTATGTCTGTCTGGCCTCCAATTACCTTCAAATTCTTTAAAAACATTGATTTCTCTTCATCTGACACTACATCTTCCGTAAATCATCAGATTACTGAACAGAATGTGCCACCTTTTATAAAAGCATGAGGCATACTTTTGTAAGAAGTTACTAAGAAAATTTACCATCTTATCTGAATCACAATCTCAAAGGGAATTACTTCTCAATCTAATTTATTTTTATCTAACAGTAGCAGTTAGGGTATATCTATTAATTGACAGAGGCTTCACAAGGGGAATAGAGGGGACAAGAACTTTTAGACACACCTGTTTGTAAGACACACAAACCCCAAATACCCCAACAGGAAGCTTACTATAGTTCAGTGAGACTAGGAATACTACCTGAACGATCAAGGCTATTAACTGTATTCAATTAAAACATTCAAATGCTGTAATAGCACGCAGTTTAATAACACGAAGATTAAGGTTTACATTAAGTTTCATCAGACAAAATCCTACTAAGCTCACGTTTTCTCTCAGTGCAAAAACGCAGATCAAACTTTAATCAGACAGCAATGAGCAGTGGATAGTTGCCACACTGTTTGAAAGATAGGTTGCTGAAGTATAAATGTATCAGAAGTTTATTAGCTCTGATGTACAGGGATTCTGCATAACCAGGTCTTCTCAAGAACAGCCTCCAGACTCTGATACTGTTTTACCAAGGCCATATGGAAAATAATTCCAGCACAAATAGATTTAAATTATAGACCTGTAAAGTAACATTGTAAGCATAATCCTGGGTTCAATTAACAAGTAAAAAACACCTAAGAGCAGCATTTGTACATCACTCTTCGCTGACTAGTTTTGCAATATATTTTCATACCAGGTTTCCATAAAATATTTAACCCAAAAAAAGTACTTACTTTTGCTTTCTTCAATTTCTGTCTGTGCAGGCAGCAGGCTTTCTTTCTTTTGAATTCTAAAGGTCACTTCATTGAAGGATGGTTTTTTAATTTTAAAAAATTGTTCATCACCTATCCAGATAAAACAAAACGTTTCTGAGTAGCGTTAACAAAGAGAGCAGTAGATGTGCACATACATGTATATGTATACAAAAAAGTACTTTTAATCTCCACGTGTGCACAGTATATCGTTCAGCGTTCTGGCTGCATTAAGGCTAACTAGTTCTACAGCTTTATCACTCACGATCCCTCACTAGTGCTGAAACTATTGTTTCTGTGCAGGCTGTGCCCACCACAGGGTAGGCTACCCTCACCCGCCTCATGTCATCAGCCAAAAAAAGTCAATTAAACATTGAAGTTTCAGTTATTTAAGCTCATTCATCATTAAGTATTCACAGTATTTGCACCTCGAATCCTGTGTTCAGTTTTGGGCCCCTCACTACAAGAAGGACATCGAGGTGCTGGAGCGTGTCCAGAGAAGGGCAACGAAGCTGGTGAAGGGCCTGGAGAACAAGTCTTATGAGGAGCGGCTGAGGGAACTGGGGTTGTTTAGTCTGGAGAAGAGGAGGCTGAGGGGAGACCTCATCACTCTCTACAACTCCCTGACAAGAGGGTGCAGTGAGGAGGGTCTCGGTCTCCTTGCCCAAGTAACCAGCGATAGGATTAGAGGTCATGGCCTCCAGTTGCACCAGGGGAGGTTTAGGATACAAGGAAAAACTTCTTTACTGAAAGAGTGGTGAGGCATTGGAAGAGGCTGCCCAGGGAGGTGGTGGAGTCCCCATCCCTGGAGGTGTTCAAAAAATGTGT
>VZTL01061640.1:0-24151 GCA_013400535.1 Scopus umbretta | reverse complement strand
ATTCCTTTTTTTCATGGAAAATTTTGACTTTATAACTCAAAACTTGAAAAATTTAGCTGAAAACTGTGGGAGCCTTCCCCATTGTGGCTTCTTGTTTTCCAACAAAAATAAAATAACATGGATGGAAATGGAAAGTTCAGATAGCTGGTACTTTCTAGCCTGGCTTGTCTGCTGGCCTCCAGCTTCCCTGTTGCTCATGGATCAGTGTTTCCTGGGAAGCAGTGGGAGCTTTGCAGAGCTGATAAATGGTCCATGCTTAGCCACAGCTGCTTCTGAGCACAGAATTCATCACTGGAGTATTTGAAGTCACTTTGCCACAGATCTCCAGCCTAGGCACTGGTGGAGATGAGACATCCGTGGCTACTGAAAAATAATATGCATTACCAGGCTGTGATAAGTAATAATCTGATTTTCAAAGAGAAGGTGTTTTTTAGGTTGAGAAATATGGAAATATAAATTTTTAAACCCTCTGTTGTTTAAAGATTTGTTCAGGAGTGGTGACGTGGCTGTTGGCAGCTGAATTCAGCTGGGGTGGTTCTGCTCACCATGGGCACCTCCTAGAACTGGGGTCCCCTTGTCTTAATGAACCATTTGTATTTCCAGGAGGATGTGGGGCTTGGAATAGGGACAGTGCAGAGTCCGCATCAGAAAAGCTTGCCCTAACTTCAGAGCTGAAGAACTGATGGATTTGGTATAGGGGCCTGATGCTGCAAAGTGCAGCACACCCATCTGCCCATCAGTACTCTCAACCAGAAACACAAGCCATGTGCAGATGCTAAAGCGGCCCCATGCAGTGGCCTCCCACCTCCTGGCAGTGCCATGACCGCCCATGCATGGTGTCACCATGGGCAAGGGACCTCCTGTGACCTTCAAGAAAGAATTACATTTGCAGGGTATAAACTGTTCCCCACATATCCCATCTATGGCTAAAGCCTAGCCTGTTAAATTAAACCCATTTTGTTAAGGGTTTTAAATGCTGCTTGCCCATATGCAGAATTATGTCTTTAAAGATTAAAAAATCCAATATAAACAAAATAAATCCAGGGAGCTGAATGCATGAATCATTATTTTAGTACATATTGTCCATTCTAATCTGCAGTCCAATTGTGAAGTCATTCAAAATGCTGCTTCTCAGTAATTAGCAGGAATCTAACTCAGAGCCAATTTCTGATTAAATGTGCTTAAAATCAATAAAACATCATGAGTGATTAGAGTCACGTGTGATTAGCCCTGTCGAACAAAGCAGAATAAGTTATGGCCTCACTTTAACTTGTCAAAAAAAAGAACTTGGGGTGGGAATGAGTAGGAACAGCTGATATTTCTATAATAGGTTTTTCCAGTTCTCTTTTTTTCTCTTCGCTTCTTTGGAAAAGTGAAAGGATTGGTTTGTTGTCTGAAAATTACAGGCTGAAGGGGAAAGTTTGAGGTGGCTTTGGCTTCTCTCATGGGTTTGTTTAAGGATATGCTGGGAATGGCATTTTTTAATCCCGTGTCTCAGCTGCAGGAGGGTTACCTGCTTCTCCTGGTGTCACCTTTTCTCCAGCTCAATCCTGACTGCAGCAGGAATGGCACATATCTGTAAGAGGTTTTGTTGGGTTTTGTTTGCTTTTTTTTTTTTTTTCCTGGAAGACGCACAAAGATCTCCCTCCTTATGAAAGGGAGAGATGCAAAGGGAGAGATGCAGTGTCATATCCCCTATCAGTAATAGAAATAAAGAGCAGTAGCAACTCAAAACCAGGTGTTGATTGAAAAGTATTAGAATGTAAAGCTGGTGGCGAGACAGTTTCTCTCCATCACACTCCTGTGTGTCGGGTCAACTCGCAACACTTCTGCCCCAGGGTCCCCTGGATGCACAATACCACCCCCTCCATCTATTTGGGGTCCAACATGAGGTGGTGCTGACAGAAAGTTGCTTCTTGGACAAGCGGCTTTTGGCAGCATCACTCCCCACAGCAGCTCGGGCCCGGGGGGGAGGTGTGCCAGCACCCAGCTGGGTTCGAGCCAGCGCAGGGGAGGGAGATGGCTGCAATCTCACACTGGGCGCGTGGGGGCTGCGTGGGGTGGGAGAGCTTCTCCGGAGCTTGGTGCTTGGCAGGGCTCACCAGCAAAGCTTCCCTTGACGTCAGGAGACAGAAGAACAACACTCATTTATAGCTACAGCTTCTTCGTTTACAGCTGTGTGACCGCTTCCCTGCTGGTTGGACCCTCGGAGGAAAATCCAGCTGTATTGCTTGGTGCTGCCTCCAGATCTGGCCCTAACAGTGATACTGCTGGGCCTGCTTTCTTCCTATTTCAGTAACTAGAACAAAAACCCCACATCCACAATGTGCACATGTGGTGGGTGAAGAGGGGAGGTTTGGGAAGTATTGTCCCAAGTGTATTTCCACTGGCAGACTGTGTTTAATTGTATTTTTTTGTGGCCTATTAGAGAGGACATTGTTTATTTCAAGAGTACATCCGCATGCTTGTTTCCTGCTCTTGGCAAGGCTCTGGCCTTCCACCCAGTGAAGCTCAGAAATTTTTGGCAAAATCTGATTTTTTTTTCCTTGTGTGTGTAATCCTGACATGTTCCCTCCTGCAGACAGAAGTTGTATGTAGAGTTGTTCAGGACCGCTCATTCCCGTGAGACTCCTCATTTGCCTGTCCCCTGGGATAAGAGGTTGCCACTCTATGTCATACCTGGGAGATGCAATGAACCATCAGGGAAGGCTGTATTTAACTTGGGCAAAGGACCTGGAAGCACAGGGAGCCTTCTGCTAAGAGGAGCCCTGCTATGGGCAACCCCAGCATTTCTAAGCACCACGCTGAGCTTTGGGTTGGCGTTTCTTCCAAATGAAAAGGTCTTGTAAGCCTCCAGCTGGAATGAAAAGACAAAGAAAGTTCATTAAATAATGTTCTTGAGTCAAAATCAGCAATGCAGAGTCAGCGAGGGCAGGTTGCACATCATAATGTGCCATTGGTGGGTCAGTGCTGCCAACATGGGAATGTTACTTCTCTCTGAAAGGCAATGCACACCAATGGGGACAACACATCTGGTGTGCTCTATATGAATGTTCTCTCTTTTATAGGTTTTCTTACTGTTGTTCTTGCAAGCTGCTGGTCTCTAACTGCAAAAATACTGCAGAAATAGAAGAGCAGATCCTCAGCAGATGTCCATGGCAGTAGCTGGGTTGCCCCCAAGTTACAACAGCTGAGCCTCAGGGTCTGCTGTGCTCCAAGAGAAAAATGACCCTTCACTGACCTCCTGGATCCAACGGCAATGTGGGACCATCTGTGCTCATCCTCGGTGCCACAGCACATGTGGGGAGATCTGCCGCTCGAGATGGTTGGAGTCAGGACCATCCAACACAGGGTGCTGGTTGGTGCTCTGCACCTCTGGAAATAAAACTCAGAGCTGAATGTGGGAATTACATAAATTAGCTCATTATTCCTCTCCCTGTGCCCTCCATGCATAGCTAGGTGTCTGAGTTGGGGTTTTTTGCTTTTCTCTAAAGCAGCTGGAGACAGGATGCTGAACATGGTGTGTTATTGCTCCTAATGGTATTAAAGAAAAACATCTCAAGTGCTTGTTGGCATGTTTTGATTGTATGTGAGGATAAAATGAGTGCCAGATTTGGAGTGAGGAAGGTTTTTTTCTCCAGATCAGATTAGCAGGATCTGTTCAGGGAGTGAAGCGGGGAAGCGAGGCATTTGGGGGTGGCGGGGGGCACTGGATATAATCTAACTCTTAGAATTAATTTGGCATTTTCACTGAGCAAATCCCCACTACAGAAGACCAGAGCTCTTGGTGGTTCTTTTTCTCTCTTCCTTTGGTGTTCCTATTTGTGGCTTTATTTATTTGTACTAAAAACCTTAAGCTCATTACGGCAGTTTTGCAAAGTGTTTTTGTGGTTTGTGTTGAGTGAGTGTGTGCAGAGCAGTTGTTCTCTGGACCCTTTTGGATTAATGTTTGTCATATGATTGCCTGCGATTTCATGACCTCTGTGGCTGAAGGGAGCCCTGTGGGGTTTTTAATGTATGTGCAATTTAGCTTTTAATTAAGGCCTTGTTATCCAGGGAGTTGCAGCTCAGTTGGCTCTCATGCCCCAAGTTTCTCCTGGCTTGATACTGGAGTAAGGTAGTCCATATTTGGAAATATTCAACTTGTTTCTCTTGTTTCAGTTATCCAAGCTGTTTGAATTAATCTTCAGGCTTCTTTTCCAATGTTTACTGAAGAACAGCAGTTTTTTTTAACACTCCCTTTTATCACACAGTGTGATCAGCCGAGCTCAGACAATGAGTATTCATGCTGGGGTCTGTTGCTCATTTAGCAGTCTACAAACTACTAACGAAGTGCAGATGCATTGAGAAAGATCTTCCCTCAACGGATGAACACCGGACTGGGATGCATCGAAGAGCTGTGCCATGCAATTTGTGGCAGCTGGTTGCAGGCCTTGTGGGCCAGAGTACTTACACCGGCTGTTAATGGGACTACTGATTCCTAAGAGGTTTTACATACCTTAGTCACCCCCATAGTTTACCATGTCTGCACAATTAATTCAGCTGGGGTTTACTTTTATTTATCTTCCTATTTTCTCCTTTTCGGTGCTAGCTCATCAGGTCCCTGTGTTTAGATCTTAAAATACATATTATTCATGGGCATAAGGTCTGCCTTTTTACAGGAAAAGTGAACGGTTTCTGTTGCCGTGGTTTTTGAGTACTCAGGCTGTATCACGTGCACAGGATTGATTTTCAGAGCTGACTTCCTTTTCATGCACAATCTCTTTCAGCTGCCTCTAGGACACCCAAAAATTTTGGGGGTTTTGACAGACAGCTGGTTGCAGATTAATACCAGATGACCAGAGCAGATATGTACCAGACCTTCATCCTGCCTCTCTGGATAGACTTGGTTCCCCCCTTCCTGCTGCCCCTCCCCAAAGCAGGGATTTACTTGACAGCAAGTTCCCAAGATGCTACAATTCTCAGCTGTCTTACTAAAGTAACCTGAAGATTACTACCGCTAACAGGTTTTCATGCATCTGTTTCGGAGATGTTTAGCATAAGGGGGAGTCAAGCTGAATTTTATGGCAGTGGTTTTGCATGTAATCTTGGATGATCATATGCCATCTCTATGAGTAATTAATAGAGGTGCCTCAAACATCAGAATTTCAGTACCAGGCCAAATTTGGAGAACCACAAAGTCTTGAGATATTAATGATAAAATACTTTTATTGATAAAATGCACATTTTTAAAATCAGGATCCAGATCTGAGCTCAGATTTGGTACATTTTAAAAGTTCCTTGTGTGCTAGGTGGGCTCCAGCATCTCCGTCCTGGTCCAGTTAGAATGGCTTAGTGTTTCGTTCTTAGAGAGTGCTTCTTACCACCACCTTTGTTTTAAAGCTATTGATTTCTACTTCCCATTTTTCCAGGCTCAGTGGTGAGATGTTGAGCAGGGTGCTACACTAATCTAATAATCTTTAGGAATCATTCTGGGGTGTTTAATATTTGCATGGTGGCCAAACTCCGAGTTCAGTCAGTCGTAATCATCACACTGGAGCGTGGTCAAGATGTGAAGTTTGGCCTGGACCCTGTGGCCATCTGGACATGGGGAAACCAGCTGCTTCCTGAGCTACAAATGTCCTTCATCTATTATGATAAAATCCTTTTCTACCAACAAACCTTCATTCTGCAACTTACTTGCCTGCTCATAAATGACCATACTATTCAAATAGAGTTGTTGATGGTTGTTTAGGTTTCACGTGGCCTCTTGGAGAAAATTCACACCAGATACCCTGGAAATAATGGGGGGTAGATTTGCCAGACCTTGCAGAAATCCACCACCAGGTACATGCACCTTGGTAGCATCACCTGGGAAGGCAGGTGCCTGTAAATCATTTGAGCTAAGGGGTCTAGAAAGGCACCTGTGAAGGAGCAGGATCCTCCCAAAGGAAATTCACATTCAGAGCATTCTTAAAACTGATTTCAGTGATACAGGATAGGAGTCATCTCTCCTGATGTTGACTTGTCTATCTGTTGCCAATTGAGCGAGAGAGATGCTTGCAATGCAGCTATGACCCTCAGCTAAGTTCAGATGCCTCAAGTAGGTCAGATAAACCATGGCTGTAGTCATTAATTGATCTCCATTGATGCTAAAGGGAATCTAGACCACTAGCGCAAATGTAGACATTAACCCTGGAGACATCTAACATCCATGGAGATGTGAATCTCAGCTGGGTTGTCTCAGCCTCTAAGCTTGAATATGAGAAAAGGGAAGCCAGAATGACGGCAAAGGCAGCAGTTAGAGACTTAAAACAGATGCAAAACGTTGAGCAAGATAAAAGCTATGAGATGACCCATAGTCCTGGGAAGCTAAGGGCACCTATCTAAAAATGAAGTAGCAAAACAAGAGAGCGGCAGAGAAAAAGGCAGGGTTGGACTGGTGCATGAAGATGAAAATTTCCTTTCAACACTGAAAGTAACAGTTTCTAAAATCCACCTTCTCTGTCCCTCCTGAAATGTAAATGCTAGTAGTTACCCCTGTGAAAATCTGGAGCAGTTTTGTGGTAGTAAGTAGCAGATTCTTGGCTACTGGAGCCTCAATGTGGCAGATGGGGTTTTTGGAAAATGACAATTGCGGAGCCCAGCTGGTAACCACAGCTGAGATCTTCCTATCAGAGATCTTAGAAGTCAACGGCTGTATATGCTTTGATTTCACTGGAAACAGTGGCTGGGCTGCAGGAAATTACACCCAGGTGTTAGGTGGAGAGGTCAGACTTGGCCAGCGGTTCCCAGGACAATAGCTGACCCACTTCAGGCAAGTCCCCTTATTTGCCACAAGAAACGTCTACACTGATTGTGATATTGCTGGAATGTTTGGCAAATAATTTTGCCTTTTTAGGTGACTTATTAAAAATCTTCTTCCTCTGGGTTTGGGCAATATTTAGGTCTATTTTGGCCAAGGGTTGGGCACCTCCTTCTGCCGCTGCCCAAGGCACCTTGCTTTGGAAGGCCAGTCTGCTGCCAGCCTGCTGCTAAACCAAGCCAGAAACAGCAGGAAAGGTTGGCATTTAGAAACAGTTCCCTTCTGAATCGCACGAGAAACTTGGAAAATTAAAAGATTTTATTGAATAAAAGGATAGTAGAGTGTTTTATCTCACGTGTGGCAAAATGAAAATCAGTCAGCAATTTCCCTCAAAAAGTAAACAACGCAGCATATGGGGAACTCTGTTGGTGCTGTTGTTGTTGTTGTTGAAATCTTCATGCTCCCAGAAAATTTTGAAGTGTTATTTTCAGATGGAGGGGGGGAAAGTGTGTGGCATATTTGACTAGTTGCACTTGCTTCCAACTCAGAAACATCAGCTGGGTTTTGACTTTATCTCTGCTGAGGGCTGGATATTGTCCCTCTAGCACAAATGACTGTTTTTTTTTTTCTTGCACCAGGTCTCACTATACCAAATAATAAATGAAGGGACCTCCAAGTGTTTTCAGTGTCACCTGCAAACTGGCTTTTGTATTTTAATTTTCCCTGAGATCAAAGAAATACAGTTTTCTTTGCACTGTCTTATCTGAATGCTATCTAACCCTCCTTTTCCAATAGTTTCTGTGTCCTCAAACTTTGTCTCTAAAACTTACTTTTTGCGCCCATGCCATATGCACACCCACCTGGATGTGTTATGTGCTATGTTATGTTTTATGCTGTGTTAAGTGCTATGCACACACACCTAACCATGATGTGTTATAAGTACAGATAGCTGTGGATTTTCCATCCTGTCATTTTCCAACAGAAAAAGTACATTCAAAAACATCAAATTTTGCTGCTGAAAAATAGAAGTCCTTTCCTCCTGTACGTATAGCCCCCAACTAAAACCATCATTTGGAAAATTGAAATGAAGTATTTCATTTGGGGATGGACCGATTGTAATTAGAGTATATATAATGTTTCAAATAAATGTTTTATTTTTCACCATTTCAACCAAGCATTGAACTACTTTTGCCAGTTGGTGAAACCAGGAAACATGAGAGCCATGGTTGAGTCCTGTACCTTCTCAGGGAGATTACCTCCACCTTCACATGATGCGTGGTGGTCATCACACCTTTATGAGTGACAGGAGATGGTGTTTGGCTGAGGCCATAGATCTATGGAAAAGGAGAAAGTCCTGATTTTGAGACTGGGATTTAATGTTTAACATTGTTGCTCCCAGAGAAAGGGGCAGTGCTGGGCTGCTTCTGAAGGTATGGTTGGGTCCATGTGACACTTCCCATTGCCTGCAGGGAGTACTGGAGTTTTCCAAACTTGCCTTTGTGAGTGTTTTTATGGAGTGGAGTGGTTGCAAGGACTTTCCTATTGTCATTTCCGCTTTAGGAAAGACCAAAGAAAGACTCTGCAGTGACTTTGGTGCCGATCGGGCAGGGTCAGTGGAAGGGATGAAGTCAAGCAGCGATGAAGTTCATTGGTATGTGGCTGGTCTCAATTTATATTGATTCCTACAAACAAGAGAGGCATGTACTTGTTCTTTTAAAAACTTAATTATAGAAATCATTGCTATCCAGTCACCAACTAGAGGTGGACAGCACTGGTGGTTTTGCTTTGCTTTCAAAGGCCCTAAAATGCTTTTAAACAGTTACTGCCCGTAGGAGTTCACAGTCATCCTCTGATCAGTTCTCCTTTTCTTACCTCCCTAAATATGATTAGTGGTTTGTCCTTTCTGTTGTACATCTCAATCATTTCCTTTGCAGCAGCCCAGGAGAGTGGAAGATTCCTGCTCTCAGGGCTCCACCTGCAAAATAATGTGGCCGGGAGGGAGAAAAAGTGAAGTAACTCTGGCTGTACTTTAGTCAGACACCAGTGGGACACCAGGAGACACCAATGCAGAAAGCTGGAGAGAATGCTCAATTTGTGCAACACTAAAAAAAAAAATGAAAAAAGTAAAATGAAACTAACAGTCAGGCTGTACTCAGGAGACTGTTTACATGATGTAGGCTTTGGGAATTAGATCTATCCTATGAAAGTAAACAGTTTTAAAACCATTTTTTACCACAGTTGCATTTTCCAAGACAAGACACCCTATGAATTTCATTGGAGAGGTTCTTCAAAGGTTAGGCCATAGCACTGTGGGTAAAGCATAATCCTGAAAGCCAAGAAATATGGGTTGTCTTCCCAGGTCCCTGGTGATTTGTCCATGACCATGGACAAGTAACTTCATCTCCACTTACTGTGTTTGTTCATTCAGTCCTTTAACCCATCTTGGTCTTTCATCTGGCTTCATAGTCCTCCAGGCCAGCTAATGAGCAGCTAACCTGTGCCAGCCAAGCTGTGCATGTTGAAGCTCATGCTCTGCATAGTGGTTTTGTTTGGATCTGGTTAGACTAGTTTTATGTAGCTGAGTGTATACAGGGTTCCTAAAACCATGGGATCTAAGCTTTCTTCTGGGATTGCGCAACTCTCCTTGCTTGCTACATCTTGTTTTTTTGGCAAATCGGAGTGCATGCTAAGTATGTGCTAATACACAGACTGAATGACAACATGCTATCAGAGATTATTTCACTCCTTTCTCACCCTCCATTTTATGGGATTTAGACACTGTACACTAATCAAGGTAAGAGATTAGATTATTTAATTTTCAAAAACAAGATTAGTTGTTTGGTTTGGGGGAGGGGGGTGGGTTTTTTGTTGGGTTTTTTTTTTTCCTGTAAATAATTTTCTTTTTGCATCTAGGCATGCTAGAAAAGGAAAAATTTCTATTCCATAACTGTAGCCTTAGCTATGATCTAGTTATGTACTCTGAAAATTGCCTCAGCTTTCAGAAATGTCTATTGTAGAGAAAACATACCATTACAGCTGCTCTGCAGTATTTAAAGGGCAGAAGCACCTAAGCTATTGCTCCCCTGACTTCTGTTTCCAATGAGTGAAAAATATCTTATAGATAGAATATTGCTGATCACCAAACACAGTGCAGAATTGTTGCTTGTTTCCTATTCTCTAGCAGGGATGCACCAAAAATAGAAACAGCTGCATCCTTCAATTGGGTGAAATTTGAATAATGTTGCTGTGCTTGAAATAAAATGAAAGCTGCGTGGAGTGAGGGGTTTGATCTGGTAGGTGCAAATGAGACCAAATTTCAGAATTCTGTGGCAGACATAATTCTAGATTTTCCATGACCCAAAACTCAAGAACATTTGAATCTAGGGTTCTCATTTCTTCTTATAAAGACAGCAACATCAACACAAAGGTTTACTGTAGACTCCTCAGGGAGTGGTCTCACCAGAAGATGCTGGTGATGGACAGATGTAGCAGACCAGTGATTGCTCATTGATCTCAATGAGATTTTAGACCAAGAAAGTAAGAGAGCTGCTTTTCTTCTTTAACTATATTCATTTGAATGATTCTACGATTCTAATCAAATTTACTGAAATTGGTAGAATTTTTCCAAGAGTTAAAGTTTTAAAGTATCAGCAATTCAAGAACACCGACAGGCTGTAATTCTGAGGGATTAGGCATCTCTCTTACACAGGAATATACAGGAAAGTAGCCCCAAAATCCAGGACCCTCCATGATGCTGTCTCCTGTTGTCCTTGCCTATAAGACTGAACCTGCTACTTAGCATGGGTGTTCGACCAGCTACAGGTCTCCAGCGTGCAGCAAAGCTGCTATTTAGTAGACAAATACTTCTGAAGCAGTCAAACTGAAAGCAATTTCTGCATATGAAACGGATAAACTAAGTGGTTTAGGTCTTGCAGTACCTAAGTATCTCCAAAGACCCAGGTTCTGATGTAGGACTGATTGCCATGATCACACAACATGGGGCCGTTACACTGGTGGTCATTGCTGTGCACTGTAGGACGCAACAGTGTGAATAGGAAACAGGGCTGCAGTTCTGTTGCAGTGTCATGTCAGGGTGAGTTTGCTCCTCCAGGTCTGTTTAGGACTGTCTGAAAGGCTTTGGAGGATCCTTCTTACTTGATTTGTTGTCAACTCGTGGGATCATACCTCTGTTGCTCCCATCCTCCTGTTCCTCTCTGTCTCTGTGGGTCCCTGAGGCCTCCCAAAGGCTGTCCCTCTGCGACGTTTACATCTTTCACATACTTGGGCTCATTTGTCACATCCCCTGTTTACTCATTGCATGGTGATGCATATTTACTAATTCTAACATTTCCTTGTTAGTCATTCCCTCCAGGCCCATTAATCACTATAAATTCCCAAACGAGAGGCTGCAGTACATCGTTCCTTCCAACAGACAGCTGACACGTAGTAATTAGGCAGCTGAACATAAAGATAATGAGGCTGAGGCTCCCGCAGATCTCCTTCCCCCCCTTGGCACCTCAGGGGCAGCCTCTCTGCAGCACGCACAGACCTGCACGCCACCACTTGCACCACGGCTGCACAAGCTGCTCCTGGATGTGCCCATTTCTCTCTCTTTATCCCCAAAACCTGCTGTCTGATCCATTGAAGAGGTACCCGAGCATTTATCTTCATGACTTCTGGCAGTATTTTTCCGTGCATCACATCAACCTAGACACTGAATTATTTAATTCACTGCCTCCCGTTTCCCTGTCATGCAGGGACTGGTCCAGATCCCGTTGTTCATCTCTACCTGCTGCTCCAGAAAATCCTTGTGCCAAGCTGCCCTGCCAGTTTGCTGCAGACTCTCTAACTCAGAGCACACTCTTGGAAATAATGCATCTTTTCACAATGTCTTTACACCCTGAAATAAATAGCATGATTCAGGCATAGTTTGACTGCCATGTGCAATGCAGAAAAGGTCTGAGAGACCAAAAGGCTCTTTGTGTCCAGCCTAATTTTCCTATTTTCTTGTATTCTCCCTCCTCTGCACAGTTAGGGAGCAGTTCTGCAGTCTTTTCTCTCTCTTTTTTTTTTTTCCCCCTGAACGCTTTGTGGTGATCACTTTTGTTTGCTGCAGAAATACCCTGGAAACGGAGTGCCCATGGAGAGAGACACAGCACCGTCCACTCCAAATTACTCTGTTGTGTCCAGCATCACTGGCCAAACTGGAGTTAATGTGAGGTAGGAAGAAACTTCCCCTGTAGCTTTTTTTCTCCTGCTCCCTTCTGAAGCAATATGTCTTGGCTGCATTTGGCTTAAATAGACCCTTGATCTGCCTTGTTTATGGTAATTTCTTTATTCCTGTGAGAGAGAGGGGGAAGGCAGCACCGAACTGATATTGTTCTGGGACTGCAGATGGGCAGATGGTTTGAAAAAATGATTGCAAGTTTTCACTTGCACTCTGGGCCTGTCTTTCACATTTGGGTGCAAAGACCAAGTTTTGTCTTCTGTCACAGGGAGCCTAATTTAGATTGCCTAAAACTTGAAATCAGTTTGAAGACAAATCCCCAAGGTCAACGACTCCACAGATTTGGAGGTTAAGGAATTGAGGTTAAGAACTGACAAACGAGGATGTCGAGGCAAGATTATGGAAATGAGGATCTGTAGCAAATTCTCTCTTGTTTCCCCCTTGTAACCTCCTAATGACATTAGTGCCCGTCTTTGACAGTCTCTCCTCGAAGGGGAACTTACTTGAGCACTAAAGACGCTTTTATGAGTCCCAGAAACACGTACAGGAAAACATGTGAGCAAATCTGCTAAGACCCAGATATGGGACACAGTCCTTAAAAGCCCTGCACTGACTTAAAAGAAATGACCTGAAAAAAAGAAGAGAGCACAACACAGAGGGCAGGTGGGTCCCTGCTGCTGTATCCCCATCCTGAGCCCTGTGCTGAAAGCAAATGTCTTTTTTTACCCCTGTGCTGCTGAATGCACTCAGTTAAAAATTCAGTCTTTGCATCTCCCCAGCGAGCTGGAGCACTTCTGCTGTCCCTTCTTGCAGCTGTGATGCTGCAATTCAGAGGGGTTAAAGCCAAGATCCTAAACCAGTACCCGTTAACACTGCCTGCCCAGCTCAAACCATCCATCGCCCGAGTCCTGGGAGTAAGTTAGCATTTTGTGTAATGCGTTTTTGTTATTGCTAATGCAAGTCACTGCTTGGAGGTCGCTGAACTCATTTACTCCAGGGAGAATTGCTGGACACCTGGTCTACGGCTAGAAATTTTTGCTGTAAGTATCTTAACCATATTCACTGAGGAACGCTGTGTGAAGCATGGGCTGGGTGTATTTCTGCAGGGTGGTGGTTCTTTGACCAGAACACAAGACCCATATTTTCCTGCAAGCTTGTGTCTTATCTCATACATTGCAGCTTGGTACATTGCAGCTTGGTTGCTGCAAGTGAGGTTTCCTCCTGAAGTCAGCATAGCACCAGACCTTTCCTCCCTCATTTTTTGCTTGATCTTCCCCACCATAACTACACAAAGAGCTGACTAAGAACAGCTGGACGGATAGGAAGTATTTAATGGAGATGACTTTACTTCCTCATCAAGTTGGTGGGCTGAGCCATGGGGCTCACTCCTTCTCCCCTTCTTGTCTGTAGGACTTTTCTACTGATGTTGGTGAGATCAGGCCCATTTCTTTCCTGTGATTAGGTGACAGAACACAAGGTGAGTGCGCTCCTTTTCTTTTAATATGTTAGCCAGTGACAGCTAATGAAAAGCTGAAAGACATTTTTTGACTGTGAAGTGAGTAAGATGTAGCCTATATGGACAGCAAAGTATCCATGTGGATGAAGGCCTTAAGTATAGATAAATAATGTAAGAAGCACCTTATTCACCTGCCTAAAAGACCTGCCATCCTATTGATCTCACATGTGTGAATTTATGGCCCTGTTATGAATTTTGTGATGCCTCAGCTCCCTAACATTGAAGCATTCGTTCAAAGTAGTTATAGCTTTACAAATAGATTTTTTTTTCAGAAATAGAGTTTTTCCATCTGTTTGTTCCATTTTCCCATCTGTTCCTCCAGCCTCATAGTCTTGTTCAACCTGTTTACGAAGATTGCCTTTAAGTGAATATATATATATTTTTTTTCCATTCCAGGACAATTGTTTCTTTCACAGTGGTTTGATTTGTTCTTAAACTGCCTCTCTGAACCACTCTGGGCACTTTTTCTGCTGACCCAGTTACCTTTACAATACATGTTTTAATCCATTGATCTGGCTGTACACTTTAAGGCCACAAGGAATTTTTGTCCAACGCATAGTGATCACTGTGGCAGGGCTAGACCATGACCTGTGGCTAGATCCTGGCATTATAGTGCCCACCTGTGTACTACAAAGGTGGGTGACACCAGGGCATTTCGAGTAGTGCTGCTTTTGGTCAATGGGGTGAGTCAGTTTAGGCATGTTGCGTTTTTTGTTACACCAAAATAGGACTCGCTGCTACCAGAAGAAGCAGGGTAGTAGACAGCCCAACTATTGCTCCTCTGCCATGATACACGCTCCCCGCCACAATGCTGTTCAGTCACCTGCTCAGGGGCATTTTCTGCACTCATCTAGTGTGACCCAGGTGTTCAATGGACAGATCTCTTTTAAAAAAGAGTTGTCAGGCAATCCAGAAACACAAGCAGTTTGTGATAAGGAGCAGATAAATTTAAAATTAATAATAAATTACCACCAAATAAACTGCTTGTTCTCAGTAGAGGCCTCCACTGAAGATGGTCTCACAGCACCTCCCAAGGGTTCCCTTCACTGAAGAACCTCTAGTTAGCTTCTGGGTAGTTACAAGCTAGAGATGAAGGTACCCAAGGTAGTCCCCAGCCCATGTTTGGCCAATCTGGAAAAAATTCACAGGAATCACCAGCCACTGTTTTATTAGCGTTAGATCACAAACTGGATTGGATTTGTGTCTGTAATTGCCTGAGAGACACGAGTAAGTGCCCTTTGAGAAGTATCATTTCTGCTACAAAGAGAGCACAAATCTGCATCTCTCCAGGCCACCCAAAAAGTGATCTCTGATTTGTCAAAATAATCATTTATGCAAAGGAATCAAGAGCTTGGATGATAACCAAAAATGTGTTAATCTACACTTTTTAAATTTCTCTTTTTATGTAAGGGGGGGGGGAACTAATAATAAGCTTGTAAATCATGTGGTTAAGTTTAAAGATAAATTCCTTAAAGATAAGGAAAGTTTTCTAGCCTTCTGCAAGACATTTTGTTTTTATTCCTTCTGTCTCCACAAGACTTTTGCCTTCTACCATTTGCCAGTAGGAGGAAGATTTGAAAAATTCTACTGTCCTGCCATCACAAGGGACAATTGTGGAGTGGTTTTATTGTTCTCCTTCTGGTAGAATGAGATCAGACTCTCCATTTAGCTAAACACAAGGCATCTTCTTTTTTGTTCCAGATCTGCTAATCTATTTGTAAACAATGTAAGCTTTCTTCATATTCAACATGAAGTGGAACACTTCATTGCATGTTCATGAGACTTTGATGACTGCTGTGCTCCACCTTTCAGGTAAAAGGGATGACAGAAAGTCTTTGGGGCAAAGGAGACCTCAATTCCTGGTTTCCATGCAGGAGGACTTCCCCAGAAGGACTTAGACCAAACACTGACCTTCCAGTCTAAATGCTGCATCTAGTTCTTTCAAAGGTTAATACCTAACAAGAGCATCTTGCTAAGACACATGCATGATGTGCAGGGAACAGCCTTTTGTAGCAGCCTCTCCTCTCGGTCTTGGTGGTGGCTTTATTTCAGGGTGGCCTTCCAGCCACTTGGAGCTAAGCAGAAATGAGCTATAAATTTTCCTCCAAGGGCAACTGTTTGGGCCATGGGATTTTAGGCACAAGAGGCCAGTCCTGCATGTTTGATAGCAAGCATAAGGCTTTACATTCCAACTCAGTGCAGTTTGATAGAAAGTTTGTCCATTACCACCCTGCGTTGGTTTGGTTCCCTTTGTTCCCAGAAAACAAAGGCTCTGTGTTCACAGCTAAATCCCCCCATACAAGTGTTTCTTTTAATTAAACAAAAGCCCACTAAATAAGAATGTTTCTCCCTTTGGGTAATGATTCATTCCCCCATGCTAATGGTATGAAATATTCCCTTAGTTCACTTATTTTCTTACATTTTACAGTTCAATTTCCATACGTTGCTGCTCATGTGTGGTGCCGGTGCTGTTGGTGATGAATTTCTTGCAGAGCTGACTTGAGCAATGTCTCTCTGAAGTAATCATTCTCTGTCTTCCCAGCATTTACCTGAGTACATAGTCTCCAAGACCTTCCACTAAGCACCCATCAGCAATGAGTTCGAGCTAAGCAAGACACTGCCCTGTTCCAGAGGCTGAGCAAATCACATGCCTATGTTGTAACTAATTATTTCTATTGGCTGATTGTTTTTTAATGCATCCGTTTTACAGGTAAACAGATTTATCTTAGGAAGGCAAAGGTAATAATGATTCTGGGTTTTATCTATTGCCTTTCTTCAGAGACTGAGAAGCTGAATGCTGAAATGGGTGTAATTTAGCTGTACAGAGAAGTCATCTGATTTTCATACCCAGGCAGGATTGCTAGAAAAGATTGGGAAAGCCTGAAAAAATTGCGGAGCCTCCTAACAGGACTCCATAAAGGGATGACATTAGCCATGTGATGTCCGGCCTCCAACTCTTCGCGAACCTCCCCATTTAAAATGGAACACTTTCTAATTGGCAAAGTCCCTGGAGAAGCTGATTTCTGGTGAAAGAAGCCCACCACATAGACCCCACATTCAGACAGCTCAAGAACATTAGCCATTTTTGATGTTCAACTCAGCCTTATGATCCTAGGTACAAATCTGAGAATGGGCATCTTGCAGACATCTCAGCAACTGCTCTGGCATCCGTGGTGCTGTTTGTACATTGGTTGTATTCCAGAAGCACTCAGAGCTGTCTCAGAGCACAAAACCTATGGATCAAGGAGATGTAACAACCAGCGCTTGACACAAAATGCTTATGACTGAAATACCAGAAGGGTGGATGGAATCATGAGAGACAGAAAAGCACTGCTCACTTGTACAATTTAGCTGCAGTCAGCGGTTTGCAGGAATGGGAACCCTGAAAAGCTCTTCAGGCTTACAAAATAAGGGAAGGGAAGAAATTCACCAAGCTAAATTTCTTGGAGGGAGGTGTCATATGTGTATGCTGTAAGGTAAAGCCATGGGCAGATGGGCACTGTCTGGGTGATGTCCTCACCCACAGTACCTCTGCACATGTTTTGAACTTGTTTTTGAAAAGATCTGGGTCTTGAAGACATAAAGCTATGGCTAGAGGTATTCAGGAATGGCAGTGGCTGCCTTCAATTTAGCGTGGCCAGCCTTAGAGACCTGAACCAATGTGAGTACCATCAAGCACTCAGCAGTGTCCATATGTACCCGTCCTGCACAGGGTGAAAGTTTTGGTCCTCCGTTCCTGGAGTTCTCTGCTTTGGAAGGACCCTTATCCTTTTTTCTCTCCACCACTGCAAAAAAGCTGCTTTCAGAGAAAATTTTACCACAGCCAGGTTTTGCTGCCTTCCCTCCTTGGGCTGGGAGAGGAAGGAAGACTTTCACCTGCTGCTCGCTGCCAGGCAGGGGGCACCACAAAGGAAACAGGACTGAGGCGTCTAGCAGTGTCTTTTTTGGATAGATTTTGGTTTGCCTGCTGGGCTGGGGTTGCACCTGGCTGGCCTGATCTCCTTCCCTCCCACTGGCTCTCACTGAGAGCAGAACATGCCTTCTCCTGCTGATTTCTGCTTGCCATATTGCTTGCAGCAGGGTATAATGGAGACAAGTCAGGCAGAAAGCCAGCTACCCTTGGGAATGATTAAAGAGCAAGCAGAAAAGGATAGAAGTGAAGAAAAACAGGCTGATACTTAAGACGTGGTGAATTTGAAGCAAATTATGCCCCTTTCTCCACCTCACCCCAGCCTGGTGCCCTGGACAGTGCAGCAGCACCTCTTTTTCAGCTCTGCCCAAAAGAACCATCATCTTGACCCCCATGTACATGGGGAACAAAATCCCCAGAACATGTACAATATCGCTATTGTGCATGGATTTGCAGACTGATTATTCAGAGCTTAGCCAAGGAAAGGTAAGGCTATGACCCATTGTTTTCATGCGATCAATTGAATACTGTCATTTGCATTTAAAACGCTCTGAATTCACACTGTCAATATGCCAAACAGCTGCTCGGGCTTTTCAGCATTCCATGGTGACAATCACACTATCGTACATCACTGGCACCAGGATTTGCAATACTCTCAGTGTCAAAATTTTGTGTGTTTTTTTTTTTTTTAAGAAAAAAAAATCCCCCCCAAAATACCCAAACCTGTGAAAAATCCACTTTTAAAATGATGGCGTTCGATGCTGCTAAGCAGGCCTTCACAGATGCCAACATATCAAAATTCATCTCTTTTCTTCCTCTCCTACAATTAAAAGGTAGTTAAGAAAGAGGCTGTTCCTGATAGATCCACCTTCTGTTTTCTCCTTTGTATGCGTATTATTCATTAGCAGTCTAATAAGAGTTTCAAAATGCTCTGTGCCTCTGCCAGCAGGGCATATGTATGTAGACATGTGCTTGTGACAGATAAGTACATAAACAGCATATTGGCACCAGAAAGACATCTGTGCCTAGAAAAATGCTTGTGATATGTACATAAATGACATTTTATCTCTAGTCAAGTCCTTGTGGCTTTGAGAGGAATATGTGACTGTACTCTTCTCTGTGAATACTGAAAAGGTGCATCTTAGAAAGGAGAGTATTTTGGAGGTTTATGGAGAGTCGGAGGAAGAGCTTGGATGCGGGAAGCCGCCCCGTGCGAACAGCCGGGGTTGCAGCCCCAGCTCTGCCAGGTTGAGGCAGACGGCAGCAGAGTCTTGCCAGGGGGATCGTGGGCGGCTGCCACCGGCAGCACCGCAAGCATGGCCCCCTTGGGGGGAAGCACCCGGCACCCCTGAAAACTGATTCGATACAGCCGTATGGGGTCTGCTGTGCAGGGCAGCATGGTGCTGGCAAAGGCAATGCTGCTTCTGGCTGTGAAGGCAATAAAATCTTGGCACAAAGACCAAAAAGTCAAGGGGTGATCCAGGGTCTGGAAGCACAGGGAGTGCTCCCTGCGGCCCTTTCTGCTACCTGCATTTAATTATCTGGCTGACAAATCTGACTGCAATCGCTTCAACACCGCTGTCTTCTACAGCAGAAAAAGGACATTATGGTCTGTTACTGAAGAGGACCAAATGTCCTGTCTTCTGGGATCTGGGTTGCACAACAGGACATTTTGTAGGTCTACTCACACTGCTTAGCTTAGACTCATAATGCCTCAGTTTACCCATTCCTGGTGACAGTTGCCTGCCTTATAGATTTAATTAGTGCTGGAAACATTGTTGTGGCCAGGAGACTATAGCTGAGAGATCTGTGAGAGTCCAGGAAAAGGAGAATATTTGCATATAGTCTTAGGTACGAGAGAGAGAAGATGCAAAACTGGAGGCACGTTAGTATTCACTACACATGCACAGCAGTACATATGGACTTGGCTCACTGATTTCAGTGCTTGGAATCAGACTCCCAGAGATACTGGAGCCCTGAGCTCCCATGGGAGCACTTACGTCCCAGTGAAATCACCCCAAGTGGGGAGCTTAAGCTTAAGGACTGGATTCAAGCATGTCTTTCCTGAGCTTGCTTTGGGAGGTATGGGTGCCCTAGCACTCTCTGTTCCTCAACTTCTGCAATCACAAATCTCCTGTAGATTTCATTTGATCCAATAAAGCAAATCCTAAAAGGAAATGAGTGTCCAGAGCTGCCATTGCCTCCAGGTCCATTAGGACTCACCTGGGCTGGATTGTGAAATGGCAGCTACACCTGCATGAAAGCCCTCTGGGTCATGGCCTTAACACGCGCATCAGGGTGGGCGCTGCTGTTCACCAGCATGGTTGCAGCTTGCCCATGGTGAAAATGGCATCACTCATTTGAGTCTGACATAAGGAGGAAGGAACTAGGAAAATATTCCTTGACGTAAATCAGGATAGGTCCCTTGGACTTCACTGGAGCCTGTTGGTTGACGTGACCTGAGCACATGGCTCCCCGGGTGGGTGGGGGTCTCACACCTCCAACATGGTGGATGGAACCACAGTGGTGGATGAGCTGTTACTTGCCTGAAAAAGTGTTCAGGGGAAAAATTGTCTCCAGTCATTCTCATTTTGCTTGTGATTTTTCCTACATATGTTTCTAATCATTAAGAAATTCTGTAGCTTAAATAATGCTCTGAAAGTACGGTAACTGTTGGACTACATTCTGTTGTAACCTTATTGAATTTCACTTCTCTGGAAAAAATAATGGGATACTATATCTTGAAAAACAAATGGTAATTGCATTTTTAACAGAATGTTTCTCTTTGTGTTTCAAAACCTTCTGCACACAGTTAGACATCTAGCCAGGGAAGAAGGTACAAAGCATATGGGCCAATTTCTGTCTGTTGGCTGTTCAAGATGCCTTAATATTCAAGCAGTGATGTGTGTGTGTCCATGCAATATGGCACAATTTATCTACCCACTATCCATGAGCTCAGGTGAGATGATCAAGAAGTTGTGTACTGTGGTCAGAAGAGGTGTTCAAGGAGGAATTGGGGAAGGTGGCTTTACATCCCACTCTCTATTAGATGTGTGGGTATACACCCTTATCTCTTATTAATTCACATTTTGGATATTTGGACCACAGAGGACTGATGTTTCTGTGTTTGTGGTGTTGGTAAGAGGCACAGGTTCACCTTCCAGGTGACCAGGATCTTACAGCTAAGGAACTTGTCAAGACTGCAAAAATAGGAATTGTCCAATACTCTTGTACTGTCCATGTGCTGCAGCAATATGTCTTCCTCCGTGCTTTGGGGATTTGCACATCATCACGTGCTGGGAATTTATTTGATTAAAGCCTGGGACCCAAAATAGCATTGTCGCAATGCAGTTTGGTAACTTGCTGGCTGTATTGCCTACGAAGGTTAGGAGAGCCCTGGTAATACTGGAATGCTCTTCCCTAATTTTTAGTAAATCTGGTGTGTTAAGGACTTTGTGAAGAGATACGTTTGGACATGTGAAGCTTCAAGGCAAAGTAATAGGCTTGAGGTTTCTGACTGACAAGACACATGTGAGTACATGCAAAATGTGCTCCTCCTGCTAAAAATAACATTTCTCCTGTCAACCACGATGCATCCACCCCCACAACACCACCCAGAAGAACACATTAACACCTTGGCTTTGCACGTAGCCCAATTCACAGCAGCCACAAGTGGTAGAGGGATCTGCACTCTGTGTGCATGCTGACATATCATATGGCATAGCGAAGAACAGAGGAGTGAAACTGGGCTAGCAGAAGTTGATGCCTTATCATCACAGTCCCTTTGAGCATGCTGTAGGCTGACACCTCCACCAACCGAGTCATCTCCCCGATGCCAGGATGAAGAGCACAAGCCCACTATCCTGATTTAGCGTCTGGTGAGTGAGGCTTGGCTTGGCACATGGGGAAGGGTGGAATAGGTACGTTGATGCAAATGGGCACAGGAGCATCATGGGTGCACCAGCATGGGGACAAGCAAAGCATGTCCAACCACTGCTGCTCACAGCTGTGCTACAGTGATATGTAAAATATACTTTATAGATCAGTGATGTGAGAAGTTTCTCCCATTACTGCTCCCCATTTGGTGCCTAATACCATCCAGAAACCTGTAAATAATATTTAAAACCAAGGACTGTTGGTTTGCAGGTAGGTATTACCCTTAAAAAGGACTTCCACAATAACTAAGGTGCAGGTCTGTCATACAGCCTGTGTGTGCTTCTGCTGGCACTGTAGTCACCAAGGTAATGAAAGACATGGACAGCAAAGCTTTTAAAAGTGGTGAAAAACTACAGAATACCAAATTCTTTTCCCAATTATTATTTCCTATCAAAATTTGCTTTTTTTTTTTTTCCTGAAAAATTAAAGCTTTCTAAAAATGTTGAAGACAATAAAAATTTACCATTCTTCTGAACTTCTCACCATAACTTCTAGGCAAATAATTTGAAAAATCATTATCAACAGTTTTACTTCGGTATAAGTTTAGATTGTTTGCAAAGTAAACCTCTTAGGAAAAAAAAAAAAAAAAAGACCTGGAAAGAAACTGAAGGTAAAATATTGGCAGGCGACACACGGTTGATTCATGGTCACAGAGGTCACTGTTGGTCCACTGCAGCCACTTGGTGAGGTATGCAGTGGCCACAACAGTAAATTCTGTGTCTGAGTGCTAGGTTGGGATTTAAGGGGGGTCCCCGGAGCCAGAAAAACACAAGGAGTTGCAGAGAGGCCTGCCAAGGAGCTGGCAGCTCTTGTGAGCAAGGGTGATGTGTCTTGGGCATTGGCAGGAGCAACTGTGGGAGCTTTAAATGCCACGAAACCTAAAGCAGTACTCTGTTGGCAAGGTACATAGCGTCAGCAACAGTGAGTTCTGCGGCTGAGGACTAGGTCAAGGCAATGCTAGCAACGAGGAGTGCGGTGACCAGGGTAGGCAGCTAGGGCATGGTATGGCAAGATGCTGCAACCTGCTTGTAGGTCCGCAGCCCGGGGAAGTGCTCTAGGTCTCTGCCATAATGGTGGGGCCTCACCTCAGGGTTGAAAACAGTGTTCTTGCAGAGAAAGCCCCTGAGAGGTCTGACACTTCCACCCAGATGGAACTGGTAAGGAAGGAGAATTCAGTACAGGCAGTAGGTTGCAACGAGTGCCCAGACCCTTCTCTTGGAGAAAAGGTAAGTACTTGCATAAGGTGTGCACGGGCTGATGATCTGTTGCGTCAGGTGGCCTAGTTGCAGGAAAGAGTCAAAAGGCTGCACAGTATCAGAGAGGCTGAGACGGAGATAGACAGAACCATGCTCCTGTAGCAGACACCACTGAGAATGAGGCACCTTGGACCCCACTTCAGTCTCCACCCTCCAGCATCACAACTAAAACCAGATATGAAGCTATAACAGCCATAGACACCAACCAGCAAGGTCTGCAAGGAGAAACTATACCAGCAGCACATAGTGGATTCTGTAAGAAGAAATGATGAGTGCTCATGGTGGGTGACTGTGGTAAGGGACACTGAGGTGCCCATCTGACAACCTGACAGAGACACGTGAGGTGTGCTGCCTCCTGGGAGCTCAGATCCAATATATTGCTGAGAGAGTGCCACAAGTCGTCAGGAGCAGAGACTACTATCCACTGCTACTCTTTCATGTGGGCACGAACGACACCACAAACCAGAACCTGGGTAGAATAAAGGAATATTATAAAGCCCTGGGGGTGCAAGCGAAAAATACTGGTGCCCAAGTTATCTTTTCCTCCATTTTACCAGTTGGAGGAAAGGGGGCAGCCAGAAATAGACATGTAATGCACACCAACTCCTGGTTTTATGGCTCANTACCAGTTGGAGGAAAGGGGGCAGCCAGAAATAGACATGTAATGCACACCAACTCCTGGTTTTATGGCTCATGCTGTCATGAGGGTTTTGGCTTTTATGACAACGGGACATTATTTGATGACTATAACCTGTTAGGGAGGTATGGAATCCACCTGTCTAGAAGAGGCAAGGGAATCTTTGGCAGCCAGCTGGCCAACTTGATAAGGCAAGCTTTCAACTGAAGGACTCAGGGGTTGGGGTCCAAAGTGGCAATGCTTACACCATTGCATCCAACTGGGGAATAAGCCAGGCCACCCAGAGCAGCAACAAATGTTCCTTAGCTGCCTCCCAAGATGAGAACCAGAAGGCCAACCACCTCAAGGGTGTATACGGCTATAGTGGATCCTCTTGCACCACTCCTGGGAAACATGTATGCTAGATTACCTCTCTGAAATGCCTGTACACCAACACATGCCGCATGGGCTGTAAACAGGAAGAATTAGAGATCTGTGTGCAGTCGCAGGGCCAAGATCCCATTGCAATTATGGAGACACAGTGGGATGGCTTGCGTGACTGGAATGCTGGCATGGATGACTACGTACTTTTTAGGAAAGACAGGCCAGCAAGGCAAGGTAGTGGAATTGCTCTTTATGTGAGAGAGCAACTGGAATGTATCAAGCTCTGCCTACGGGTATATGAAGAATAAGTCAAGAACTGATGGGTAAGAATTAAGGGGCAGGCTAATATGGGTGACACTGTTGTGGGTGTTTACTACAGGACACCTGATCAGGAAGAGGAAGTTGATGAGGTCTTCTACAGACAGCTGAAAGTAGCCTCACAATTACAGGCCCATGGTAATGGCCCAGGTTCTCATGGGGGACTTCAATCACTCCAATAATCTGCTGGAAAGACAACACAGC
>VZTL01061638.1:30986-43198 GCA_013400535.1 Scopus umbretta | reverse complement strand
TGCAGCTACACAGTGTCAGAGCTTCATGAGCTTCATTTTGTGATCAGCTCCTCTAAAGTCTCACCTGACGGCTCAAGACATTCAAGAATTACCTATATGTGAATATGCAAGCACACACAGAACATGTACCATAATCTAGGCAGTTTATTAACAACATAACCATAACTTTTAGACCTTCTTTTAGGACAAGCTAAACGTGAAGATGCTGTGCTTTTTCTTCATGTCTATGTTGTAGAAGTGTACAACATCAAACAGCACACTCGACAACCATTAAAGTGATATATAAACTTTCAGCATGAAATTTTTCATATAGTCATTGCTATGCTGTTGTGGGCTCCAGCAAATTCTCTACAACTTTATTCTGGATAGTGCATGTCTGCCAAATGGTTATTGCTCAGAAAGTATTTTCCATATGAAATATTTATTTTGTAGCACAGTTAGGATGTATGTAATTCACCAGAGAATTGTAGTACTGCACCATATCTCACTGAATCAACTTTAATGAGTGATTTCTAACAAAAATTCCTGCTGTGAGAAGCAGAAAAATTAGAACAGTATTGGGTCCCTGCAGATGTATTCTTCAGCTCCCAGATCTGCTATTCCAGATATAAAGCCCTAAAAATACTATTGCTTCACAGTAAAAAAATCCTTGAAAGTAACCTTATCAAGCCTAATATATGACAAGATGACAATACTGTTGTTATCAAGACTTTTTATGTATAGGATGTGTTTGTGAGTGCATATACACACATGCAAATTACACAGATACGTACCATTATCCTCATATAAGGGAGCAGGGTACTAAACCTGGGGATTACAAGAGGAGTAAGACAAGGTAGAGTTCTTTGTACAAAAATGGGCAAAAATAACAAGGGCACGACCTGAAGCACTGAAGCCTAAGAGAAGTATCAGCAGGACATTTCTCCCCCAACAGTATCGTTACATCCATCTCAGATACATACTGTGAAAAAGGCCTTGACCTCCACAACATTACTCCAAGTCCCGCAGCTTTGCCTTTCCTCCAGACCTTTCATTCAGGTCTTAGATCTGCTGATGTGTCAGGTGAAGGCCAGGTAAAAAGGCAAAAGCAGGTGTTTTCTTCTCACCAAACTAGTGGAAAAAATGACGTCATTTCATGCAGCCTCCTCTTTGTGGGCAAATTCATTTAAAGATGAGAGATGAGAACTGCCTCTGCCCATATGTCTCCACATCAGCTGTGCAGAGCAGGCCATCCAAGTGTACAAGCACGTCCTGGAGTGCACACTGAAAAAACAGGAGTTTTAAACAGGTAGCCTTACCCCTGTCCCCCTGAGGGCCAAGCTCTTGATTCTTCTAATAAGGAGGAGATACTTTTTCCTAAGGAAACTCTGTAATGACACCATAACCATTTTCGTTCTCCTAGTTGCTTTCACAGGTCTGCTTGTGGCTGGCTGTGAGCAAGTGCTATTCTGCTTCTTTGGTTACTCGTGTTGCATATTCTGTTCCAGTTTAAGAAGTGTCCTCTTGTATGTTGTGGTTAGGTGCATCGCTGCTGATCACTCGTAGGCGCTTCTTCCATGGGCCTACTCCCACCCCACCCTTTTGCTCTGACATTGTGCAGGGTACTCTGGTGAGCAACAGAGCAATCTCTTGTTATTCTGTACAGCCACTTTATTAAGTGCACACTCATCGCCCTGCTGCTTGTGTGCTGTGGATGCAAATGCACTCCCATCACTGCTAAGTTTTATAGTGGTCCCGTTCCTGCAGCTAAATGCAGAAGACAAAAGAGAGATGCAATCACTCTGAAATGCATGCAGCTTTGGTGTCACCTGGACAGCACAATTTGACTGTGGCTCTCTGGCTCGCAATCCTGCTTTCTCTGCCTTTGGGAACTATAACTTGCTTATAGTCCTTTCTGCCGTAGAGTCTATTTTTTACCCTCAGCTGCCATTAATGCATAGGCCATTAATGCGCTGTGGATACACTGCCAATGTTCATCCCCCCACTTAGCCAGACATCTGGCAGCTCAGTGGCATCTGACCTCTCCTTCATTCTGGACCACGCAGCGTGGGCAGGTTTGCTCACACTCCCTGCTCCCATCCATGCTGCCACATAGATGGACCCTCCACACCCTTATGTAGATACCTTGCTCCTGCCTTGGCTCCAGATGTTTTCTTCAGACAGTATATGCAAAAGAATCAACAGCTAATTTCAAGAAGGGAGGAAGGGAGGGGAGTTATTACTATGAAAACAATTTTGTGCTTGCAGGGAAAATACTTTGGATATAAGAACTTCAAAGTAGGACAAGAGTGATAAGAAACAGATCTCAATCAGAGATTAATTTCCTGTTTTCTATTCAAAACAGTCGTATGTCACAACCAGTGCAGTATTTCTACCCTAGCATGGCCAGAGAGATTTTATCCTGAACACTTACCCATTGCTATAAGTAGAATACAATGAAATAACAACACACAAAATATTTTTGCTGTAAAAGATTTTAAGACCTGCTCTCTTTCTGCTGTTCTGGTAACCAACCTGCGAGTATAAATTCCCACAATCTACTACCATGATTACTGAAACTTCTTTACCTTTGGCTCCCCACTGCCATTTACTCTATACAGCAGATCTTAAAACTGTTCTTCTCAGCTATAAACCTGACCTTGTCGACCTTCTCCATTACATTTAGCTCAAGGCTGGTGTTCTGACCTCCCAGTTAAGTGTGAGCCAGCCCTTCTCCAGGAATTCAGCCTCTGCTGCACCTCACCCTCCGTGTTCCTGGGCTGCTACCCTCATGTCATGGTTTCGTCTTCCTGCAGCTGCCCTCAGTCTCTTTCTGACCGTCTCTGTTTTTTTTCATCGTGAAAATCTCCCCTTAGTTCCCATTTCTATTTCATATCTCAGTCTCAGTTTATGTCTCTCTGTTAACAAAATATGCATACATGTCCTAAAATAAAACTTTCTGGTGTTACGCTGAGCAGCTAAGTCAAGTTTTTGTTGTACCCAGCTCCATTTCTCCTTTTGTTGCATTATGTTTGAAACTAATTTATAACCTCTTTTTTGTGTTTTAAGGCCTCTTCCCGCTGACATTTGCTTTTAATACTGTTAAAATGATAAATAATTGTAATCATTACTAATTTATACAGCAGCTTTTGGCCTTGCAAAGGTTGATCTGAACCACTAAATCTTTTGGAGACTATGAAGAAGCAGTCAAATGTCACTGAGTAATGAAATTCAACAGACTACCATTTTTGAGACCTTACACATAGTTTCTTGTTACTTCCTTTGTCCATTTAGTAACTATAGCTCTACCCTCTACACCTGGCCTACCAAACTGAGACTAGGATAAAAATCCTCCTTTGAAGTACCCAATTTAACTAGTTTTGCAATGGTGACATGCATAAAGACTAACAACACACACACACACACTTTCTTTTGCTTAATTTATTGGTATTGACTTTCAAAGTACAATATAGTCAACCCCTTTGGCAGTTTTTCTCCAGCACAAAAACTCTGAAAATGAAAGAGCGAGCGAGCCACGTCTGCTTCCCTAAAATAATTTCTAGCCTGGAGTATTGTTCCTATCAGGAAAGAATAATGAAGAAATCTTCAGGGAAATGACTGCTCCTAGTCCTCAGCCTGTACACTGGCTTCAAAATGCAAGCATAATAATCTGCATAGTTACACAGCATTTGCAACTCAAACACAATACTTGCTAACACCTAATGCAACAGCAGGGACAAATCTGGGCTTCCTGAATTGCATGTGGCTTGCACAGTCCAGCTACGGGCAGTACCTTCTGCTGATAGATTGTGCAAAGAGAGGGGGTTGCATGCACCCAGAGGCTGTTGGATCACGCAAAGTTCTTTGGCTAAAGGAGAAAAGAAACAAGGAAGAGTCTCGGTGGTCAGTATCATCACATAACTCTCTCCTCCTAACTGATCCTCAGGTTGCTGCACTCACCTAGCTTAACTGACAAAGAAAAAGCTCTTACACCACTGAAGGGTATTACAAAACCACTGTGGACTTCCATGGGTCTGGAGGGAGCCACTGAGAAGCATTTCGATCTTTTCAGAAATCGTCTGCAGTCTTGCCTTATCCAGCTCTTCATCTCGGAGCGATGCCTGTCTCCCACAAAGCCCAAGTCATCTCCCATGCCTTCCTCAGTACCTCTCTCCCTCTGCTCGTACTCACACACGAAGAACTGCCATTGCAGAGGGCTGGTCATTGCTAACCACCCCTGTTTAACAGGGCTAGGGACCAGCCTGCAGCTCCCTTGCCTCTACATGCTTTAATGACCAAAGTGCTAGATGATGTTGGGAGGTCCTACTCCTGCCTGTTAGATTCTGGGAGAGGCTATCAAGGCAGCAGCAGCATTTGGTATATTGAAACTGTGACTAGTGTGGGGGCTGAGGATGACTGTGCAAGGAGGTTAGGACACTGAGAAGTGCACCACTGCCGATTCCTGCACAACACACTCTTAAATGCCAGTAATAGCAGCCGTGGGCCGACTGTAGGCATAACTAGCCCTCCCTGCTCCCATGCCCCAGGCATTTCTCCAAGCACTGCCCCAGGGACTGTCCCGCTCGCAGGATCCATCCTCACTCAGTTTCATCCATGGGGCAGGAGATCGGGCTCCTTAAGGTCTGCTGGAAGTTGTCCAGAAGACTGTCTGCCATTTGGAGCTCTGAGAAAGCCATTCTAAAACACGGAATCAGTTTTTTAATTACAAGACCAAGGATCAATTCTCCACTCACATCTCTAGTATTCCTGTATTTCCTGCAAGGACTTATTATTACATGCAATAAATGAGCCCAGAGCACAGATGAAAGCCATAAAACATCTTTGTGTTGGTATTTGTGTTTGATGTGTTTGTGTTCATCTAAGGTTATCTGAGGATGTTCAAGTATGGACGGAAAACTAGAATACTTTATTATGTCAAAGGTACTGTTCAAAAAATCAAACACATTGTTCAAAGTATTCCTTAAGTCAGGTAATAATCTGTTAAAGCATTAATATACCATACGTAAAGGCATAAAGACGAGCATTACAAACCAAGGAAGTTAACACACTTGATGCAGCGTGTAACTTGGCTTTTTGAAGCAGCATATTCACAGCTGCACAGCTGTGCAAGCATTCAGTAGTGTGAACTTTTGTTGAGTTTCTCTGACAATTTGGTTGCTCCATACCAAAATGCCATGTGGAAGTGCAGGTTAGAAAGCCTGAAGAAGGTTTTGCTGGTGCTCTCTGCAGCTGGTTCTGTGATTACATCTTTTTGGACTGTTACCATCCTCTCTCTATATATACACACACACACACACATATATATAGTTAACTGTACTAGATACACTTCTTAGATAACAGCCTTATTGTCAGTAGAGATAGAACACGCAAGATATGAGCCACATGGCTACATTCTTTGAAAAGAAATCAATCACAATGGTGAAGATCTACACAGACCTTCTCTATGGTAAAAATTTGAAATGGCTTCAGAAATTTCATGAGTGGTTACACATTATTTCTATTGATTTCTGTATTGCTTTTAGGCTACTACTTACCCAAAGGCACCCACTGCAAATAAGAGCTTGGCACACTTTGAAGGTTATGCCACATCCTGCTTGTTTTATGCACAGGGGTGAATTCAATGAGATTGCTTCTGTGCACAAGGCAGGAAATATTTACTCCCAAGTTCCTTATTTCCTTGGCAAACTCATTATAAAATATGCTGCCAGTTCTGAGAGTGTTTAAGCACTGCATATAATTGGGCTGTTTATATAAGCAGGAACATGTATTTACTCAAGTGCTGACCAGATCAAACTCTATGCCATAGCTGGAATTTTCATATAAAGTCATGCTTTTTAGGGAGGTAAGACACTCCTTACTGAAAGTCCTCTCCCATTGCTGCAGTAGTAGTAATGGTGTGGGTGAGGGCTACACACCCAGGGGTTTTAAACCCGTATTTCCATACAGCGCCTTTCTACCTCCTTGTTTTGAGATTGATGGTTAAAGATAAAGCAACAAGAAGTGCTGGCCTTTCTGGTTTTAATGGACTTGGGATATCCACAATGATTTACATGTTGCATATACAGCTATCTGGCACAGAACAGGCTGCTGTTAACTCTTCTTGCAGATCAGCAGGGTCAGAAAAAAACATCAGCCTTGCAAAAAGAATCATCTGAAGTATTTGGCACACAGGTAGCATGCATCCCTGTATATTGACAAAGAAGGAGCATTATGGTTCTCAGACAGCAAGAGAATGGCAAATGTCTTGAGGGAAGAAGATCAAGACACACAGTGGCCAACAGAAAGAAAAGATAGAGAAAAAAGACATTTTCTGTACCTAGGCTAAGACTGTGCTAATTATTGTACCCAAGTCAGAGTTTGCTGTGGGCCAACATTAAGTAGGTCAGCAGAACCAGAACTTCAGACTTACAAGAAACCCTCTCACAACCCTGGTAGAGCTGTTGAATGAACCTGAAACATGTGGAGTGCTTCCACTGATTCAAGTGGGATTGAGCTTCCTCATATGTAACTTAGTGAAAATATCAGCAGAGTCCCTGCAAATGATTTCCAGCTGATTTTTTTTCAGGGGTAGAATATTCAGAATCCACCTGCTGGGTAAGGATTAAATAACCTATGCTAATACAGTGTTAACACTTAGTACTTGACAACATCTGTGAAATTGGCTCTGCACAGAGCTCCTGAAGGGCACAGGTAGTAGTGAAATGCACAATGTTCATACATAAACTATTAAGACAAAAAAAGAAGATCAGCAGCTAACATAGTTTTCATCTTAAGTCACCTGGCAAGAAGACTTCCTACTGTAGAGACCATAAGCTTCAGAGGGGTATTATGGAGGGATGTACTCCCACCGAACCAAGTGCAGCACACGGTCTTTTTTTGTACTCTGTCCTTGCCTCCTAATTTTGTGGTAAACAATGGTGGAAGCATAAGAATCTCCTTCCCTTTCAGCTTCTGTGGCATTCAGTGTGGTTGAGCACATTGTTTCTAAGTTACTTTAACATATGTATAATATAGCTGGTACAACTCATTACTTTCCCAGCACCCAACTGAGCCCTCATTCCTACTCATTCTAATGTGTCTACTGCATATGCTTTAGTATTGTGGTAGGTGAGACTTCAAACATCCTAACAAAAAGGGTGTCCACTTTCCTGGAGGCAGTACTTCACTAAGAGAAGATACTGCGCAGAGTCTGATATCAGTAGGAGATGCACTTCATGCTTTTCTTGATATTCAGCCTGTATTTTCCCCACTTCCTCTTAGCCCCAGCTATAGACTGTCAAACCATCCCAGACTTACCTCACCTTCTGAAGGCATACATTTAAAGGGTAGTCATATTGTGAAAGTATGCTATTTTACACCAGCCAGAACTCCAATTCATTCCTCTTAATTTCAATATGTATATGGATTCTTCCTTGGAGATTACTGTTTAGCTAATCTTAGTTTATTCCTAACTTCACATTGGAATGGATATAAAACATCCTTTCTTGAGCTGTTTTAATAAATACTATGGTAGCTTTTTGGACCTCTGTTTAGTAACCCTTAGTGACTTCCAAACACGAAACAGTCCTCTAAATAATTCATAAAATAATAAAATCCTTAATATTTCTTTTCTTCTTGCTAAAATTTACAGAGTCCAAATCCTTCCACAGAGGTTGTTTTTCTAGGATTCAGTAGGATTTTAGTTTTAAAACCATGCCAGATGTTACAGGCAGTTCAGTTCAGATGTTTTTGTGCTTTTTTGTTTTTTTATAATTTCACCTTTCCCTATTTATTTTCTTGCTTTCACATGTAGTAGAGGAAATGGCACTTAGGAGAAATCCCCAGAAGATGACCTGACTTAACTTCTGTGGTTTGAGTTACTGTATATTTGAATAAATTACTTAGGTAACTACTTCATCGGCTAGAAAACTGAGTTCTAAATAAATGGAACTGTACAAGAACAAGGTGATGAAATCTGCAGCAAGCTTCACTTGATGTCTTGGTCATAGAAACAGTGTTGTCTACTTTGTTGCCTGGTTTTGGGGGGGGACGGTTTGTACTCCTCTTGCGTATTTGGGGTCTTCTGACCTGAAATGATGATGGAATGCATGTGCCAGCATTTGCATGCTTTTTCTCCATTTTAAGTGTTCGTAGTTTCAAACATTTATTGAAATGTAGTTAAAAAATAGTGAAAGAAATCCCAACATGCATCTTAAAGCAGAATTTCAAACTACAAATCTGTTGTAGGGGAATGGGAAGTATGTCAAACAACATGCTGTGAAGTGTGATTCATCACTTGACATAACTGGTGTATCATAACATATGTTTCCCATCCGACAAAGGCAGGTAATGCACTCTTTACCTGTCCCAGGTCTTTTTGTCCTTGGAGTCATAAACCCCCTAAATTTTGTCTTTCACACAGTAGCTAAAGCAAAGCAGTACTGAGGAGCATACCTGCCACAGTTCTGCCTGCCTGAGGTCTTTCTTCATGGCTTCTTTTCTAAACACACATTAGAGGCATTGCAAAATGAACCTTACAATTCTTCAAGTCCTTTTTTTCTTTTCTTTTGAAAAAAGTATTTGTATTGTTAGTCTGACACTAAGTTGCCATGTTTCATTTTCTTGTACCTAACTTACTTATAATCTCTTTTAATTCCATATTTTGATGAAATTGCGAGAAGCTGTGTGCTTACTACCTAAGTAGCAAGTGTGCATATCTACAATGTTACCAGAAAGTAGTATGGGTACATTTGAAGTTCCCATATGATCCTCCTCATTATAACATTTAGAGTTTTACAGTTCCCTTATAGGGGAAATTATCTTCCTTCATTCTCTATAAGGAATAAAAAATACAGACAGAAGTCTCTGCAAGTCATTGCAACCAGTACTTATTTATCCAAGTCCCACTGAATGCAACTGAAATAAAGCAAAAACTTAGGCAAAACTATATGGTAAAATGGCTGCAAAACAGGTAATTGACCCTAAATCTTTTTGTTCAAAGAAGTTACTTACTGCACATGCTGCAGTCCTAATTATGACTGCAATGAAGCATAATCAAGTGCAAATTAAGTAAATTCTTTGCCTTTATTATTTCTCTGTTCAATCCTGTTCCTCTTCAGTCCACATATAATCAGTCTTCCTTTCACCTCCAGTCTGCTCTGCAGACTATAATTAAACAATGAAAACCTGACATTTATTTATAGTGGAAAATTGTTTAAAGAACCATTTAGTACCTTGACATTTTTGTTTCACTAGTGCAAAAGTTGTCCTGACTATTTCTTTATTCCATTTGCTCTTCCTTCCATGAATTGTAATTCTCTCATCCTCATACATATAGTCATTCATTTCGCATTTCATTTATCAGTTTGACAGGAGCCAGCCTCACCTCAGCTACTATTGGACAACACTGAAGAGTCCACTGCAGACCACTTGTCTGCTTGTATTTCCACAAAGCATGTTCAGAGGAAATTTACGAGGAAACCACAAGCATAATTAAATACTAGTGACCAAAAAAATCTGGCATGTTGTTAACATTAAAAGGAAATTCCTTCAGGGACTACCTCCAGCTAGGTAAGAGTTCCTTCTTTGCCCTTTCTCAGCACTGTGTTGTCATATAGCAGATCTCTTCCCTGCTGATCCAGTATAACATGTTGGCCAAACTGCTACAGACAGTTTACTATATATGTAGCCTTTGAAATCACATCCAAAGGAATTACAGCCTGAAAGCCATACTCTTTGTGTTGTGACATAGCTAGACACAGCTAACTGTGAAAAGTGCAGGTTTGTTCCTTCTCCTTAAAAGCACTTGTTTTTCATGGGCAAAATTTGTGCCGAGTCTCCAAAAATCCTCCAAGAAACTGACTTCAGACTGTACCTCTGCAAGTGTCAGGAGGAAATCTGAAGCAGAGGATAGCAGCCCTCCCAAACAGAGAATGTATGAATGGACTGATAGAGATCTACACAGAAACATCAGCGCTGGCTCATATGCAGCAAAAGACCAAAGATTTTTATCTGAAATACACACTTAGAAAGGGAAGGAAGCATTGCAATGACCTTTTTAGTTTTTCCTTTACGAACTGACTGGAAAAAGTGCGGAGTATTGCACAGGTCACTGCCTGCTTGTTTTCACTACCACAGTTCTGCTGCACAGAGAGCAGAAGAACAAAATTCCCATGCTCAGCTACGGAGATGTCTTTCAGCTGGAAAGGGCAGTTCGGGGGCAGCTGAATCAACCTTTGCACGTAACCACTGACCTCAGAGAACAGGGCTGCTACTACTACAGCAGCAGGTGAAACAGTAGAACTGTTCCCATTCTTGCAGTCTAACACAGAGAATGCCATCCTCCCTCCCAGCTTCCGCAGATCCTAGTTTCACCAGCTGTTTATTTAATCCTGACTAACCCTGGACTCAAGCCATAGCCTTTCAGGTAGATGAGATGGAAAGCTGAAGCACATACTGCAAGAAAAAGGAAAGCATAATTTGAAAAGTAGATGCTTTCACTCCTCCGTCTGCTGCAAACCAGATTACTGGAAGTGCTAACTAAATGGAAACATTTCCTTATAAAAGAGCAAATTATTTAAGCTTACTGCTATTTATTAAAAGTATAAAGATGTGCCCTTCCCCTCTTTTCCTCTCCTCAGATTTATTGTTGCTGACAGAAAAAAAAAGTCACAGGAAAGCTAAACTTTTAAAAAAACTGAATAAAGCTATCATAAAAGCTTTGCTAGGGAAGTCTTTCAACTGAATTAGAGAGATCTGGATAGGTGCACCGCGGATTTACCCCATACAAGCAACATACACTGCACACTCAAAGATGACTGAATTTCTACTAGAATAAACAAAACATCAAACTTTTGTAGCTCTAAAAATACCAGCCTTAATACTAAATTCATGTTGCAATTTGTGCTTTGTGTTAAGTAACTAATTTCCCACAAAGCTAAAGATCAAAGATTTGACAGCCCCGGAACTCCAGAGTTTAGGATTAAATTGTTGCAAGTACTTGGAAAGAGTTACCTAAGGCAGGGAAATACTAGGACTCAGCTCTTCCTGTAAGTTGGTCAGCCTTTATTTTTAGTTTTCAATTGTCAATATTTATTTTTTCCCTTCTGTAAAGGAAGTATAAAGAACTGCCAGTACTTCAAGCTAAATTACTTTATTTACAGGTCCAGTATGATACAAACAGGACTGATGATGCTATGCAGCATTCAGACTAGTTCAGCTCCTTCAGCTGGCATGACCTCTAAGAAAAAGAGTAAATGCTAACGCTAGATGTAGTCACTGAAGTTGCCACAGGTTTGTTGATCTTATACTACCTGAAAAACTGCCTGAGAACTCAGCACCTTGGGGAAGGTACAAGCCACTTTTCCAAATTAAACTTTTAATGCTACTTCCAGACCAACAATTTGTGGAGTCCTTTGTGGTGTACGACAGCACTCCCTGTAAAAATAGCAATAAATGCTTCCTCTACCAAAGTGCACAGGAACAGAGAGGGGACTAATTTGGCCCTCCTAAATTAAAAAAGCCACCTTGTTTCACCTGAAGACCATAAAAGACTTCAACACAAATCCTACCCAGGCGAACAAAATCAATCCATAGATTAAATCTGTTACCTGTGTTTTAAGAATATCAGGGTATAGCAAATTTGCTAATACCATGCTTGATCCCTATCCTGAGCTACTGCTTGCAGAAAAAAAAATGAAAGAAACCTTGTATTTTGAAACTGTTAAATAAGGGAGAGGGAAAGGTGGTTAGAACAAAACCAAAACTTAATATTTAAACAGCAAATATTCCTTGACTGTACTGAATGCTTTCATTAAAGCTACAGTGTACACGAAGTCAACATTTCATGAAGGAGAACACCAGGGCAGAATTTTTGAATACCTCCAGGGATGGTGACACCACCACCTCCCTGGGCAGACAGTTCCAATGCCTCACCACTCTTTCAGTAAAGAAATTTTTCCTAACATCCAATCTAAACCTCCCCTGGCTCAACTTGAGGCCATTTCCTCGTGTCCTATCGCTAGTTACTTGGGCAAAAAGACCAACACCCTCCTCACTAGACCCTCCTTTCAGGAAGTTGGAGAGAGCGATAAGGTCTCCCCTCAGCCTCCTCTTCTCCAAACTAAACAACCCCAGTTTGCTCCTCATAAGACGTGTTCTCCAGGCCCTTCACCAGCTTCGTCGCCCTTCTCTGGACACGCTCCAGCACCTCAACATCCTTCTTGTAGTGAGGG
>VZTL01061638.1:14704-27650 GCA_013400535.1 Scopus umbretta | reverse complement strand
TAATAAGAAGTCTGTCCCAAGCCTCTCGTTCAATACAAAATAATGCCACAATAGCAATGAGGGACCTAACTATAATTCTATCGGCACTACAAAAGTTACCACAGACCAAAAAGATTAAGGATCAAAAAGGTTGATTTTGTTCTGCTAAAACTTCCTTAATCAAAGCTGTACTGGAATAGAATACTCATTCAACATGCTACTTAAGCAGACTCATACACCTATACCAGCATTTCCTACAACAAACTTCCTGGCAGAAACTTGCTCCTAGGTGCCAAAAATGAAAGGAAAGTGAGATGATCCACTTGGTATTTTCATCATACACATGCACAAGATGTTTGGAGGGGACACAGCTGGGACGGCTGACCCCAACGGACCAAAGGGGTATTCCATACCATTCGACATCATGCACAGCAATAAAAGGTTGGAGAAGAAGGAGGAAGGGAGAACATTTGGAGTGATGGCATCTGTCTTCCCAAGTAACTGCTACATGTGATGGAACCCTACTTTGGCTCTGAACACCTGCCTGCTGATGGGAAGTAGTGAATGAATTCATAGTTTTGCTTTGCTTGTGTGCATGGCTTTTGCCATGAATCGGAAGGGTACAAGTAAGAAAATTCATAGGTTGAGATACAGACAGTATCCGATTCTCTTCCCCAGCCCGCTGGGGCGCAAGAGGCTGTGTGGGGCTTAGTTGTCAGCTGGGGTTAAACCACAGCACCACCTAGCCATAGATTCAACTGCAAGTTGAAGTCTCACTTCCAACTTTCTTCCTCTTTTTATCTCAGACTACTGTTCTTTACAAACAAGAAAGGATGGAAATAGTAGGATGAGAGATTCAACAAAATGGAGCAGCAGTGGAAACCACACCCATTTATAGGTACAGTTTCACACAGGGCACTGACCATGCTATGCAGTATAAACTACTGCCAAAATATGGTGACAATTATCTCAACTCCTGACAAATTTGGAATTTCTGGTTTCAGGAATTTTCTATGGCATACTCTGTGCTACCAGTGACATTAATAAAAGCCATACCAGAATTGCCTATTTCAGAGTGCTATCTGACTAATCAAAGTTGGATTCTTGGGAAAGATGCAAACACACTAGGAACCTGATCAGAGAATGGCACTTAGGAATGAAGTTCTGTTACTGATCAATTTACCATGGTATAAAGGTCTGTATATTCCTTCTGCAAGGAGATTTGCTTTCTTTCACCACAGCATCAAGCAAAGCATCAAGTTTGATGCTTTTTTGTATTTTGAGTAATACCTTTTTCCTGGCCACAAAGATTCTTTATTGCCATGACCTTTAGGATTTATTTACTGTGCAATTTTTTTAATAAAAAAAAAATAATTAAAAAAATTAATTAACTTTTTAATGCAATTTTTTTAATTAGCTTTGAATGTAAATTCCAACTTCACTGAACGCTCTTTTAATTATGATTATATCAGGACAAGAAAGAGTATCTACCCATTCTATACATTTTTTTTATACTGTTCATTCTTATTCTGTGAACTTCTATCATGATGCTCTGGATTTCTTTTCTAAGCATTCCTGATCTTTTAATTGGTGATTCACTACGTTGTCAAGACTAAAATGTCTCACTTCAATATATATTCCAAACACACCACCAGACAGACATCTCTCAAACTGTGATGGCTGTTTCAAGATTATTATATAACATATTAAGATTATTGTTTTGTTCTTACTCCAGTAAAATGAATTACAGAGTGAGAAGCAAAGCTTAGACCTATCCAAAACAGATATGGGGAGGGGGCTGGGGAAGGGACAAGAGACTGCATAATGACATCCTTTGCATTCATAAGCAGGTCAAACACACCCCATGCAGATTTTTTGCTGCAGGACAAAGTTTTCCTGGCCAGTACTAGAATCTGGCAGACCTCCTTCTTCCACACAAACCTCATTGCCACCATTTCTCTAAGAAGTCTGTAAAATTAGGTGGGGGCAATTCTATCACTTTTTGTTTATGGAGATTGTAAAGGAGACAGAATTAAAGCTCTGCTACAGTCAAAACAGACAATCACCACTACTCTCCCCTTGTCCATTGAGTCAAGTCATTTCACTGTAAAAGGGTACCAGACTGGTCAGAGAAGATCTCCCCTTTGTAACTCACGGCTGACTACCCCCAGTCCCCATTCTGTTCTTAGAACATTTGGAAACAGCTTCTGAGATTGACTCAACCAGCTTCCCAGAGATCAAGGTGAGGCTAACCAGTTTCCCAGATCATCCCTCTTGCCCTGCTTGAAAAGACGAGTGATACTTTCTTTCTTCCAGTCCTCAGGTGACTCCCTGAATCACCATGACCTTTCAAAGATGACTGAGAGTGGCCTCTCAATGACATCAGCCAGCTCCCTCACCACCCATGGATGCATCACACCAGGTCCCACGAACTGGTGTATACCCCATCTGTTCAAATGTTCGCTAGCCTTTTCCTCCTCTACCAAAAGTAAGTCATCCTCAGTCCAAACATTCCCAATGGTCTGAGGCCTGTGATTCCTGAAGGCAAACGTTAGCAGTAAAGACTGAGATGAAGAAGGTACTGAGCAGCTCAGCATCCTTCATGTCCTTTGTTACCAGGTCCACTGCCCTATTCACCTGTGGGCCCACATTTTCCCTCCTCTTCCTTCTGCTGCTGGTATACCCATAGAAGCTGTTCTTCCTGTCCTTCACATTCCTTGCCAAGATCAACTCCAGGTGGGCTCTAGCCATCTTAACCCCATCCCTACACACTCACACAGTATTAGAATATAAATTAGCATTTGAACACAAATTTATATAGCTTTTACAAGGGAAGTTCTGCCTTACAGTCCCTGCTGGAGTTCTCTGAACAGCTCTTGGGGGGCTGCCACAACACGCTTGGATTCCCCTAAGTCCCTCAGCAAACTCTTTTAAGAAAACAACAGCCTTATTATGACAGGTCTTGCATGGATAAGTCACTGGTTGAACTGTAGGAAGTGAACAATAAATGAGCAGGTCTCCCAGTGGAGAGATGTCAAAAGTGGAATTCTACCAGTATTTTTGTTGGCATGTGTGCTATTCAACATATTTGTAAGTAACCTGGAAAGAACTGTTTTAAATGCTACCATCCTGAATAAGTTCTTTAAGAAAATGACTTATTGTGAAGAATTGCAGCATGAGCTTAAGACTTGACTGAACAACCAGTAAAATGACAGACAAAACTACACGTAGAGACATGCAATGCACACAGGTCAAAAAAAACCCCAACCTAACTTCACAAGGACAGTGATGGGTTCAAAACTGACTATGACCATTCAGATGAGTTTAATGACTACAACATAGTTTTGTAACAATAAATAAATATATGTGCGTGCAGCAGCCAGAAATTAAATTTAGAATTAAGAATGGCTAGGAAACCAACTGAGGATGAAAAAGAAAACATCATAGTGCCATTGTTGTGTGTATAATTGCCTGGTTTCCCCATAGCTTGATGGTTGCACTCGGCTCTGACTGAGAGAGCAAGCTCTTAATCATCTTAAGAGGGAGCAGAATTGAACAGGGTGCAGAGAACAGCAATAGAATGATCACAGGCATTCACCTGTTGTTTCACAGTGAAGTTCTTTCATAGGGGAGCAAAAACAAAAGGGGAGCAATAAGGGGCTGAAAAACTCACAAAGAGCTTGGTGAAAATGGATAGTAATTGAAGAGTAGGACCAGATTCAAAACTACAGTATGTGATTCTTCATAAAAAAGAGTAAATTCTTTGTCAAAGGCTCTTGGATGCAAGAAATTTGCACAGCTTGACAGGAACAAGTCAAGAGAGAAACCCACTGAAGATAACTGGAACAGAAATCATCGCTGACTCAGGAAATACTGCCAGGTGTAAACAGCTGGAAGGTGTGAAAGTTCACTTGCTCTGTTCCTGCTCTTCTCCTGTCATCTGCCTCACACCACTATGGAAGACTTGATACTGGTCTACACATATCTTTGCCCTCAACTCAGGAAAAAAAGGAGAGTTTACCTCCTTTGGAAAAAGGGGCAGGCAACTCAGGAAGAGTATAGGGATCTTGTTAGGTCAAGCAGAGAGGAAATTAGAAAGGCAAAAGCCCAGCTAGAACTCAATCTGGCCACTGTTGTAAGAGATAATGAAAAAGGTTTCTACAAGTACATTAGCAGCAAAAAGGGAGCCAAGGAGGATCTCCATCCCTTATTGCATGGGGGGGGGGGAACACAGCCACCAGGGATGAGGAAAAGGCTGAGGTACTTAATGCCTTCTTTGCCTCAGTCTTTAATAGCAAGACCAGTTCTCCCAAGGGTATCCAACCCCCTGTGATANGCGGGAGTGTCGATCTGCTGGAGGGCAGGAAGGCTCTGCAGAGGGATCTGGACAGGCTCGATCAATGGGCTGAGCCCAACTGTATGAGGTTCAACAAGGCCAAGTGCCAGGTCCTGCACTTTGGTCACAACAACCCCATGCAACACTACAGGCTTGGGGAAGAGTGGTTGGAAGACTGCCTGGCAGAAAGGGACCTGGGGGTGCTGGCTGACGGCAGGCTGAACATGAGGCAGCAGTGTGCCCAGGTGGCCCAGAAGGCCAACAGCATCCTGGCTTGTATCAGGACTAGTGTGGCCAGCAGGAGTAGGGAAGTGATCGTGCCCCTGTACTCGGCACTGGTGAGGCCGCACCTTGACTACTGTGTTCAGTTTTGGGCCCCTCACTACAAGAAGGATGTTGAGGTGCTGGAGCGTGTCCAGAGAAGGGCGACGAAGCTGGTGAAGGGCCTGGAGAACACGTCTTATGAGGAGCAAACTGGGGTTGTTTAGTTTGGAGAAGAGGAGGCTGAGGGGAGACCTTATCGCTCTCTCCAACTTCCTGAAAGGAGGGTCTAGTGAGGAGGGTGTTGGTCTTTTTGCCCAAGTAACTAGCGATAGGACACGAGGAAATGGCCTCAAGTTGAGCCAGGGGAGGTTTAGATTGGATGTTAGGAAAAATTTCTTTACTGAAAGAGTGGTGAGGCATTGGAACTGTCTGCCCAGGGAGGTGGTGGTAGAGTCACCATCCCTGGAGGTATTCAAAAAACATGCAGATGTCGCACTTTCAGGACATGGTTTAGTAGTCATGGTGGTGTTGGGTTGATGGTTGGACTAGATGATCTCAGAGGTCTTTTCCAACATTAACGATTCTATGATTCTGTGATTCTATCAATCATAATGGCTGTTCTGAAGTTATATGCTTTACCAAATCTAAAAATCAGAATAGTCACAAAGCCTTACAGACTCCACTAAAAGAAGTGAAGGGTAACAACATACATAGCTGAAGATTTCTCCTATCCTCTACCACACAGATGTATGTGGAACCTACTACTTCTCTTGTGTTTTACTGTAAAATGAAAGAACTTTTAAACCAGGAACTAAAATCTCAGGATTTGATAGGCTTTGCATCAAGGCCATCACTCTGTCACAAATCTTCCAAGGCATAATCTGAAATTTAAACTGTCAGAACAAGGTTTTGGAAAAGAATTCTCAATCTTCAAAGAAAAAGCTATTCTATGGACAGTGTACATACTGCATTTGCTAATTCTCCTCAAGCAGCTTCTACCTATTTGGTAGAGCAAGCATGTACAGACACTGGGGCTACGACATTTAGACATACACTGATTGACTAGCCAGTACACGCATGCTTACTTTCTACCTCGCTGCTGTCGCTCCCAGTAGTTAAGGTACCAAGTGGTAATCTCTTCTCTCAGTAAGGGCATTAAATGCAGTCACTGCCTCTTTTCTACCAGCCTCCGTGTTTCAAAATATTTGTGAAGAAACTTTGTACCTTTGAAACTTCCACCTGTCCTCCATAGTGACACTAGTCAACAGGCTTAAATTAAGGGTTTGGGTAGAGAAATGACAGATAGACAGACTTTTGCCTTCTCTATCCCTTTACTCAGTTTTGAAGTTTTATATTTATTTACTGAACCACAACATTTTTCAACGTCTTTTTAGCATGCAGCTTTACTCACATATTTTGTCGGAATCTGTATGAACTGCCTGAATAACAGAAGTTCTGAGAATCACTTCCACATCAGAAGCTATTTTCAGAAGCTAGTAAAAGGAAAAAACAAACAAACAAAACAAACAACACAATAGAGTAATTAAAATTATATGTAATTACTCCTGAAGGTATTTTCCATACTAGACAGCTATTCAAATAATAAAGCCAGTCAGTTCTATTATTCAGTCAGTTATGCACTATCTATACATAGCTTTTACTTTGGGGATCCTGGGAGTAATTTATAGGTTGATATATCAAGCTACCTAGACATACAGCACAAAAGGAAGGAAACTTCTGCTCAGTAACATACAGAAGTATAAAATCTATATACCCAATTAAAACTGCAAACAAATAAGGTAGAACGCAACTACCAAAACAAGTACCTAGCTTCCAATGATCAAAGACATTGGTGAATGCCTCAATAACATTTGACTACCCCTAGTGAAAGGGCAATCTGGTCCTCTTAACATTTCCCCTCTTGAAACAAGGAGACAAAAGTAAGGGCAAAACATAGCAAGAATTAAGAGTACTGAAGTTTCACAGAAAAGCCATACAGGAGCAAGGTACTACCTAAAGATTAGCAGGGGCATTAATATTTGGCAAAAGGCCTAGAATTCCTTCCCTCATTAAGGGAATAAGTAGAAGCCCCTTTACTAGTTTTGCTGAGCCATTATGAGAAGCCCAATACTCATCTGCATGATAACCGTGTCAGAAATAAATTAAATTGCACAAGTGGGACACTTCCTTACAGCAGGAAGTAGTGTCAATGAACAGAAGTGGATCTTTTCAAGAGTTAGAGCTCAAGACTTGACATCTACACTCAATTTCTCCTCCCTGCTTTCCCTTTTAATGATTTGGACCAGTTATCCGCCAGGTCCCCCTACTGAATGCCCGTTGGCAGCTAGGCTGCATGCTCCTGAAGCACACCTTCCACTTCAGATTCATCTTAAAGGAATTCCGCCATTTGCTCCGAGACTGCTTCACAAAACAAGCCAAATCACAGGAAGTGGAGATAACCAAGGTAACTTCAGAAGTGCACTCCTGATCTGAACTAAAATGCTGCAGTAAATTCAGCTGCCACATCTCGCATTCTGATACTGCAGATTACTCCTACCTTCTTAGGTCACTACATAACTATTTGACATCACATTACAAGACATTGCTGCTTTGTATTCTGGCAAAGTAATGCACACGTGGTTGGTCAATATTCACTTTTTAGCTGCTGTCCAAAGCAGAACACTAACACCCCTGGGTTTACGCAAGCAAGTGCCCAAATTCTCACAAGTCCTGTATGTCACTTGATTCAGTTCCTCTCCATCAGAGTCTATTCAGTACACATATAAATGTATATGCATATGTATATATAATAAATATGACAGCTTCTGTGATGTCCTAGGATTCTGTAGTTGTGATGGAAGTCTAGAATTTCTCCCACTGACACATTTAATCAAGACACCAGTCAACCCATTAAAAAGTTACATATGTGTATTTTCTAGGTTGCCTTTCCTAACAAATATAGATTTTAAAATTACAGCAAGTATTTTTCCTGTGCATCTGCAACAAAAAGAACATACAATTTAACAGATCAGACACTGGGAACACAAACACAGAAATAACACTATAGGGGCCTGAAAACAAGCAGAAATGCAAGAAAGTACTAGCTAAACGCTCAGAACTATTTATGTTACTGTCCAGTGGCTGCTGTGATGAAAGGTTTAGAGTTACTTCTGCAAAGGACAGATGGAGGCATGATCTTCCAACTAGCGCCCAATGACAATATAAATGCATTCTATTAAAAGGCTGAATAACAAGGACTAAATTATTCACTCTGTATGGATGTTAAGAATGAAAAATATCTAAAATACAGAAGTTTCATTTCAGGCCTCAGTAAGTTTTAGATAAATGACTCAGTAAAAAGTGTTAAGAGAACAACTAAGCAAAGGTAACTTACACAGTGAATTAACAGAATGTTCTACTCCTTTTAATGCAATACGAGGAAAAAAGCAGCAAAAAACCCCAACAGTATAATGAATACCTCTGTATTACAATAGTCATGATCATTTTGCTGTTTTTTGCCTCCCACAAAAGACACTGCCTCATTTGTGATCAGGAATCAAAACAACTTCTCATGTCTGCCAGTAACTAAGCAGATTATTTAATTTATCTGTATCTTTCTGTGCTTGTCTATACAGCAAAGACCAGGTAAACTTAAGTGATCACAGCTCAGACAGATATAATGAGCAAAGTACACAAAATATTTACCTGAAAATAGCAACATAAACCATTTTTTTCCATACTGTTATTATAAGCTTCAAAATAAGCATATCGAGGTACCGAAAGACAGTTACTCCTCACGCACTTCTCTATGTGCAAAATTCTGTAGCATATTAGTACCAATGGAGGTATCAAAATATTTATAAGCAAGGATCCATGTAAAAGCCTTTTAGAACTCACCTGGCTCTCACAGTATCACAGTAAGTACTTACATTGGTTTAGAGATCCTTTAAGTAAAAAGCTCCTATATAAGTACTCTCATGCAAAGGGCAAAAAAACCAACGAAAACAAGAAGTACCTCATTTATCTTCTCTTCAGATGTCTCATCTTGGTTATTTTTGAATTCTTCATTTATCTTTTGTCTTGCAGCTAAATAAACAAAACAACTAAAGCATGAACAAAAAATTCTATCATGTCTTTGTCACTGCCTCACAGCTCAAAATCCTAAGTCCTTTAGAGCACCTTCCTGGTGCATTCTGCCTGAAGTATTTTAACGTAAGATTTCCATGGAACTCGGGTGACGTCATATTTTAAGTTGACTGGTATAGGAATAAAATATGATTGCCTATCTAGCATTCTGAGCTTTAAAAATAGCTAACATACAGAAGCCACTACTAAAAGTTGGTTTACTAAAAATTGGTTTACTAGAAGTTAGTAAACCAACTTTTAGTTGGCTTACTAAAAATGCAGTATTTATCCCCTGAGGAGCAACCGTACATAAAGAGAATCAACTCAAATGCTTAGGACAGGTAAACACGTTTTCACTGGACTGTAGAGAGGAAGTTTTGGGGTTTTTTTTCAAAAAAAAAAGCTCCGCCCCAAATCCCAGGAAGATCACCAAGCTTCCAAAAAAAAGATGTCTTCCCTACAAAATACGACTTGCGTGCTTGAGTCTAACAACCACTTTTTTGTTTCACATTAAAGGGTCTGGTTATGGACACACAAATTTTCCCAATGATTACTTACAAAATATGGAAGGGAGTAACTTAAAGGAAGATTATGTTAAGAATTCTCTTTCTGTGTATTTGGAGAAGAAAGTTTCATGGAAAGGTAGGTAAGCATCCACCACACACACACACAAAAAGTATCTCACCTTCAAGGGCTCTGGTATCATTTTTAAAAACTTCTTGCCGGGTTCTGTGTAATAATTTAAAAAGCTTCAAAACCTGTCAATACAACATCAACAGAATTAGCTTGTTTGCTAGCAGGGTTCTAGCACTGAAGTGAACATGTTGCTATTAAGAGCGTTCTGGTTGATCTTTTCCATTTAGTACAGAATTTGGTATGGAATCAGTATTTAAAATACTTTACCTGATCAAAAAACCTGCAGCCAAAGCAGATGTGAGGAAATCAAAATCCCAGACGACTCTAGGTCTTTCAAATGAATCTAAGATGCTAGAGAGTACTAGCACTACACTCCTAAATAATCATTTGGCATTACAGGAATATAATCCTGAAAATACATTGATGCAAACATATTTATTGTGCTAATATCAAATAAACGCAACAGAATTGTAATAACTCTAAAAGTCAAGTCACCTGAAGTGACTGTCAAGAGTACATCACTGGATATTCGCAAATTCAAAAAAAGATAGAAATAAAAATAGCTGAAGTACTCTCACACTTACAAGACAACGTGAGAAAAATGAATTTCAAAAGGATCTCAAGCTGTGTATTAACTAATTCAACAATTATTTTTCATGTCTCTGTATAATACCTGGGCATAATCTTCTACAGGTGATGTGGCAAAACCAACACAAAGCAAAGTCCTTCCCTAAATATAACTGCCAGATTGGCAAATAAAAACTTCAGTAAGAGCAAACACTCAAAAAATTAGGATTTACAATGTAGAGATGACACACTTCAGTATACAGGTAAAGCAAAACACCTGAGAATCACAGCTCACAGTCATGTGGTTTTGGCTGTTTACTCGTACAGACTGTAATGAATTATGAAATCCTGAAGCCCTTATTGGACTTTTTGGGTGTTTGTCAGAGATTGACAGAAAGCTCTGACAAGCATCAAAACAAAAAAGCCCCAAAAGTTTGATAACGAGATACCTCTTGAAGTTATTTCTAGTACCTTCCTAGCGTGTTTTGGCATCTCCAGAAATCACAATTCCAGGTACTTCATGATAAATTGTTTCCTCACAATTAATATTCCAAAAATTTCTTAGAAGGATGAAGAGAAAACTGAGAAATTACAATCTTCTCTATCAGCATGCTCTGTATCTGTGAGCTGGAGGTGCAAACAAGACTGTCTCCTAAAAGTAAAACACCAATAAGAACATCCTGGCAAAGCCCTGCAAAAAAACGTTGCCTCTGCTTTAAATCTGCCAATGACAGAGAGAGAAGCAGCAAGCTTCTCTGAAAGCTATTACTTCCAACAGATGTCAACACATTTTTTAGATTTTCGACTTAAGTTCTCACCCTCTGCTCAACTAGTCACTTAGCTACACCTTGAGATAATTAATCCAGAAGTGTACACACACAAAAAGACAGTTTTTAGGAAAAGGAAAAAGACATAAACCAGTAAGAACACGCAACTTTCCAGTTCAGTACTGCTTCTTTAACATAATACTACCACAACTTTAGTGCTATTAAGGGACAACTTACAAACGTGAACAAATTCAAATCTCGCTTCACCATCATAGATCAGACCACGTCATAATTACTACTGTAACTCATGATTTAGCATCTTATTCAGTATATGCTACTGCATTACAGATCTTTCTGGAAAGAGAAGAAACTAGTACACCCTGAATTGTGTAAGAGTCTCATGAATATCGAAGTAAAAAACTTCTGTCACTTTTATGAGAATTATGTGACTTGACAATCAGTTAAATCAATCTGAGCAGAGACATATAAAAGAGAGCATGGATACTGCTAACTCCTTTTCAGCTTCTGTGTCCTTAACAATTACCAACTGAACAGAACCATGTTGCCTTTAATTGCAGCATTCCCTAGATGGCTGAATCTGTGGAAAGTAAACCAAAAGAATTAAAAGCCAGCAAATAAATTTCTTGGTTCTGTAGACGTATTTTAAAGAGATTTGACTACATTATTTGGCCAGGACATCCCGGAATATTTCTACCCCATACTATTTTTGCCATCTTTGCAAACAGTGAAATTAATACTCCAAATGGTTTTGAGTCAGAGACATGTATGGTGAAACCTGAAGAAGTGTTTTATGGTTATTCCAAACTCTTTGATCAACAAGTTTCTGGCATCTCCCTCTGCTATTTGCCTACTTCTACACACCCCTCTTGGAAAGTTCTTCACCACGCAAACCACAGAGTAGTTAAATGATTTTGAAGCCAGACATATTAATGCACAGACTCCTTTGAGCTCTACAGTCACGTAATGAGACAACAGAACTCCCCTAATACCTCAGTGCATTAGTACCCCTAGTACTAGGCTTCAGAACACTTCTGAAACAGGGGCTCAACTCCCTCCAAAAGTACTCTCTACTGTAAAGGTGAAAGGTTTAAATAATACTTCTGTCTTTGCTGTTCTTCATCTCCCCATCACAATTCATTCTCTTGATGTATTTTAACCTCTACTTGACTGTCATCGCTCAACTTGCTTCTTTCTTCCACAAAGGCCTTTGCATGCAACGCCCTACTTTCTATCACCTCATTTTGTGTTCTTCATGCCCCAAAAGCCTCTGCTCGTTGATGCTATAAAAGCTAGGAACTGGTAGGGAAAAAGCTCCCACCCGCCAGTGATATACAAGGAAAAACTCTCTGTGGTATACAATCTGTGCCTAGCTACCATTTCCACCCTAAGGTGGCAAATTTGAGGGGGAACACAGCAGGCTTCTTCGGCGCTGCGTGCACCGCCACCAACTCCAAGCAAGCTGGGCACCAAGCAGCGCAGGATGGACAAAAATGCCGCGGGGCATCTGGTGCATGGCAGGAAGAACCCGCCGGCGGCAGCCTTCCCCCTCGACGCCTGCGGCACTCCAGAGCACGGGTGGCTCCCACTCCCACGCAGGGCGGGCGCCGAAGGGGAAGGCGAGGGCCGGCCCCGCGGCCGCTCTGTGGCGGCGACGGAGGGAGGGGGAGCGCCGGCAGCCTCCGCCGCCGCCGCCGCCGCCCTCTCACAAGGGGCCGACCCCTGCACGGGCCCTCCTTGCCGGCCGCGGCCCCAATCTCCCCGCCGCCAACCCCACCATCCTCGGGAGGCGCGGCCAGGCCGGGCCCTCACCGCAAGAAGCCAGGCACCCCCTTCGGGGGGCCGCGGCGCACCTCTCCCCGCCGCGCATGCGCTCCACGCTCACTCACCCGCCCGCGGCTCGCCATGGCGACCGCCCTCCTTTTCCGGTCCGGAGGACCGGGGAAGGGGTGGAGCAGGAAGTGGCATCAACGCGCTCCGCTCCCTCCACCCCGCCCGCCGCCGTGCTACGGGGCGCCGCCGCCAATGCTGCCCCCCCGCGCACGACTCGCCGTCGCCGTTGTTCCGGGCAGCTTTCAGTCCCGTCCCCCGTGCCCCCCTCCCGCCTCAGCCAGCCCCGGGGGCGGCGTGCGGCCTCGCGTGGGGCTCCTGCTCCCTGGCGCCGCTGCGGGGCGGCCAGCCTAACCCCTGCCGCCTTCGGTGATGTGGCCAACGCCAGCCACCCAAACCGTGCCACCCCTCGTGATACCCCACT
>VZTL01061637.1:319-39745 GCA_013400535.1 Scopus umbretta | reverse complement strand
CCAAGCCATTGCCTGATAGACCCACACTGGCCTCCTTCTCACCCACTACCAAAACAAAAACCCTGCTTGAGCCACAGTCTCCGCAGTCACCTGCTGGGGCCTGTAAAAAGAAACCGTCTTTTCCTGAGGTCCGAACCTCCAAGAGGGAGAATCAAACTGCTGGGTCTCTGGTTCCTGGTAGAGAGATCCCATTAGGACTGGCTAAGGAGAGCCCAGTGGAGAGTGCAGTCTCAAGGACAAGTTGCCAGGATGAGCCAGGGGTCACTAATCCAAAATTGAGGGAGTTGTCAGAGGGCCGGCACCTAAGGTCTCCTGAGGGCACACTGCCCAGATGCAGGGAGAGGATCACCGGCATCAACTGTGTGCTAGACAACCAAGCTGGACTTTGCCCACTAGACCCCATCAGGCCGAGGTCTCCTACATCTATAACTGCCTCAGCACAGGTCCCAGGTGTGCATGGATACCCATCTCCTATCTTCCCCCTTCTGTCTCCTGTCTTTGTGAACCGCCTCACGATCCCATCACATTTCTTTACGTCCAGCTTCTGGCCTGTCTCGTCCTGTCTGCACCTGTCTCGTTCCATAAGCCATCCCCTCAATGGTGAGACACTTCTTCAACCTGACATCTTTTTCTCAGTCTTTAATTTCCATTTCCTCTGGGTCTTATGTCTAACGGTCCTTTTTAGCTGAATGTTTTTTAGACCTCAGTACTCTCATGTTTTCAGTCATACAATTACATGTAGGGGCTAAAACCTCTTTCTGGTCAATGCTAAAAGCTGACGTGCTGGGAATCCCCATGAGTGTGTGTAGGTTACATCCCCCATGCCCCACTCAGAGCATGTCTGACCAGCAGATGAAGGTGCAGGCCAACATGTGCCAGCTGAACCTAGCAAGCACAGATAATAGTGACAGTGAAGTTATGCCAGCCAGCTCAGGCTTTACTTTGTTAATGTGCAAATGTGCATGGTCCAGAAGGGTTTGCATACAGTTTTCTTGCATGAGGTGAGGCTTGACCAAGGCAAGTTCCTTGCTGTAGTCACCTGTGAGAGTGAGAAAGTCTCTGTGCTGCTGTTAGTCTGCTTTGAGGACGTGTCTGCAAACTGGGTATGCGATGCACATGCAGTCCTAGCCTTTGTGTTTGAGCATAAAGAACATGGATTAATTTTTGAGTTATCTCTAGTTTGGAGAAAAAGGTATGAGGTGGGAAACTGTTTTACCTGCTGAAAACAGCTCTTGGATCTGTTACAGGCCCTGGTTGAAGGTACTTCAATCAAATGAAAACTAGCAGGTAACTTCAAACTGAAGCAAAAGTCCTGTCTCCCAAGGCAGGAAAGCCTCCAGTGGCAGAGAAGACACAGTTCAGGCCCACAGCAAATGCTGTGGGACTAAAACCTCTGAGGTTTTTCTTTTGTGTCACAACCTGGAAGGAAATATGCCTTCCTGAAATATTCATCTGAGTTGTGCAGTAGAAAGCTGGATGTTAGCCACTGCACTGATACCTTGTACCTTCAGGGGACTACACACTGCACAGTTTTAAATCCCTTCTGCTATGTTGTTCTTATTCATATCTAAGAAGGGCCACCTCTGTAATCTTCTGATCAATTACTGTGGTGCCAAGCTGCTTCACCATTCATCTCAATGGTTAAGTGCAATATTTCTGCACTGAAGCATTGCAGAGGGATAATCTGGTTTTGATGTACTCTTACTTTTCTTTTTGCATTTCTAGAGGGATCAAACACCCTAAGATTGAAACACTCATGTAAAACAGGAAATGTGGTATTTTGTCTTGGAGATCTGCTGTTCCTATGCCATAGGCTAGCTGCTCTGTAGAACTGTGACTGCATCTGAAACTTTCAGATGCTACCCCCATAGGGGTGAGGTTTTCTCCAACAGCAGATGCAGGCTGGAGCTGTGGAATCGCATTCTACTGCAGAGAAGTAACAATCCAGTTGTCTGTACTCTTTAGGCTGAGTTTTCTCTTCTAGACTTGGGAATCAAGCTACATATCACATGGTTTTTGATCAGTTGTTATGAATCTTTGTTAGCAGAATTAGCACAGATAATGCAGAGAAAGAGCAATTTTTTTGCAGCAGTGATTTTTTTTTAAGCGGCTCCCAATATATAGCAGGGCCTGACAGAATATTTAGCAGCATCCTTTAGTGAGTTAGGATGATTTAGCACAGTGGATCCCCAATATTTTTTTTCTCAACAGACAGCTGTCAGCCTTCAGCTTTTTGCAGACCACATTTCCCAAATTTTTAGCGGTAGATACTGGAAAAACTGTTTAGATCCAAGCTGGCTATTGCTGTCAACAATTTACTGTGGCTTCTGTGGATCATAGTATGGCAATTTAGATTAGAACTGTAGGTTTGACAGAGACCTGTTCTGCTTCTGACTTGCTCAGTGACTTTGGGTTTCCACTTAATTTCTCTGCCCTTCCGTTTTCCTGCCTGTATAACAGCTGCAGATAAAGAAACTTAATTGTTTTTGTTAAAACATTTTGACACCTACAGTTAAAACGTCATAGATGTGCTTAATACTGTTGCTGTGTTTAATGTTCTTTGCTGGTTTCTGAAAAGCTCTGCTCTGCACACCTGAGAGGCAGAAAATGCCTGTTACTCAAGCACTTATGTTATGTTTGTGACCTTTCTCCAGACTGGCAGCTCACAAGGCTGGAGACAAGCATAAAAAGTATGATCAGGGAGAAATCCAGAAATGATCATGAGAAGAAACAAGCTGGGTTTAAAATAAAAAGAGGAGAGGAGGGGAGCAGGAAAAAAAAAAAAAAGAAAAAGTGGGGTAAAAAAAAAGGCAAGAATCTTGGACTGCACTGAAGCCCACTGTGCTCAAACTCTACAAGGCTGGGTGATTTTTGGAACAAAAAATGCAGATGGAAGATTTGTTCATGCCCCTTTGTTCTTCTAGATGTGTTTGTTTATGTATAAATAGATGTTTTTCTAGCTGTATTTGTTTATACATCATCTAGATGTATTCATAAAATTAGCTAAGGTCCCCTCCAGCCTTTTCAAATATGACATTCTTAGAAGTGCAGAAATAATAGTGCTAATGTGACCAAGTTTTATTTTTAGGTGACTAAAGGAAGTCAAATGGCCTTTGCTCAGGCCTTTGCAAATTGAAGATAACTGCAGATTGTGTGTGTGTGTCTATGTCTTTGTTCATGGTTTACGTCTGACTCATGAAAGTGTTTATTAAAACATTGCAGGCCTTCAACCCCAATGCTTTGGAGAGAATTTCTGGTGGGGGCAGGCGGAAGATGGTGTTCTTCAGTTGCTTGCTTTTATTTTTCATTTTAAAATTGCAGTGTATCAGCAGTGCATATCCTGGGTTGCTTAGAAATGTGATTCTGTTGTGACTGAGTTTGTTGACACTCCTCTGGACTTCAGTCTTCACTAAAGAACACCGTAATAATTCAGTATAATTCTTCATTCTCAGTGCTTGGCTGTACACTGTGCAGAAGGGTACACGAGGGGGAGCGTGTACTTTTCTGACTAGGTGGAGGCTAAATTGGAGGCTCATCAGATCAGTCCCTTTTGCCACTGGAAGCCTTCATTCAAACTTGACTTTAATTATAAATGAGAATGGCATGAGTAATCTGTGATTATCCTTGACTGTAACAAAAATGTGTGATCTGAGAAAAACGATTGTTGACTTTGCAGAGGCTAATGACTGGAAAAATAGAAATGTTTGAAACAAGCGGCATCTCTAGGTAGTATGAAGGAAAGCTCATGTAGAACTTGCCTGTTTAATGATTGGCTCAAACCAGCCCTAAAATTTGAATGACAAATGTGTGCACATGGTCTTTCAAATATATATTAAAAAAACCAAACCAAACAACGTTTCCTTACCCAACTGTGAGATTACAGATATTAGAGTGTGTCTGTATCTTAGTTTGGGTTTTTGTTTTTTCCTTCCCTTCAGAATCGTCCATCAGCATAGAGCAGTGTGAGCACGTGGTATCCGAGCTCCAGGACAGCATGCGCAAAGCCATTCATCTTTACCGCATGGTGAGCGACCTCAGACGTGGGCTCTGTTACAGTAGGTTGATGCTCGCGGGCTGTAAAGCCAAATGTATGTGCTTGCTGGCTCCAGGTGTTCTCTTGACTGGGTGTTCAGTGATACAAGCTGCCTTGTTGTCCACTTGACTACCCCTTAAGCTTGAACCGGGGAAGCAGGAATTCTTGATTTCCAACTTTTGGATTTTCCAGTGGCTTGCTACAGTACTCTGAGCAAATCAATTAACTTTTCAGTCTGTTTAGTCTATCTGTAAACTGAAGATAACAGTATGTTCTTTTTCAAAGGGGTATTAGGGAATTAGTTAATATTTATACAATGCTTCAGAGACTTGAAATATTACAGGAGCTTTAAGTTTTATTATCCCTATCTGTTCTCTGTCTTTGATGCCTGGGAAAAGGATTAGCAAATGTGAGATACCATAGGAATCCAGCTGTGAGAGGGAATATGCAACTACTTGCCTGTCCCTCTCAACTGCCAGACCAGACTTATATGCAGAGCAATGTAACAGCTCTTTGTTTCTTTGCTTAGCGCTGATCTGTCAAGTCTCTGGTAATGAGCGTGAAACTTCCACAGTGAGCTTCTGCCATGTGGTCCTCTGCAGCTCTGGCCTTAGCACTTGCATTAGCTCTCTGACCTTGCTGTGTTCCTGTGGCCAGCTGCATCTGGCACACAGGAAGAAAAGGAGACTGTGACCCTGTGCTGCAGCTGGGAAACATAGCACCTCCTTAGGCCCGGTATAAGGGGAACACTACCCAAAAATGTGCTTCCCATCTCTACCCTATTGGAGTAATGCCTCTGGATTTTGTGTGACTAGCAGTATTGGATGCATGCCTTGCTATATGACTATATTGGCAGTCTTGAATGTTGAAGAAAAAGGCGCTTGAGTGGTCTGCAAATATTCATGACTTCACTTCTCTAAAGGGCTGAAACTGCCTACTTGGTGCTCTACCTAAACCCCAATGTATTCTTTTTTTTCTTTTTCCTATTTTCAGGTGTTAAATGATACAGAGTCTTCTACTGACAAAGATAAAATAGCAGGCCTCCTGACAGAAACATTCTCCTCAATGAAGAAAGAATTGGACTCTCTGAAGGATGAGGAAGAGCTTCCAAAGGTTAAGGAGGTACTGGTGAAGCCACAAGATACTACTAGCCCACTGAACGAGGGATGTGGTGCCAATCTACCAAGTCCCAAAAGTTTGGGAGATGAGCAAACACTAGCTTTGCTGGAACAGTACTCAGAGCTATTGCTACAAGCTGTGGAACGACGCATGGACAAAAAACTCTGAGAGGTGACTTTGAGGTGTTTGTGAATACACAGAAATAATCCCAAGAAGAGGACCACAGAGAGCGCTTCAGACCAATGCTATCATTGCACTGGTCTAGGGCTGGTGGGGAGACCTTTATAAATCGATTTCCCCAGGCCCCTACAACTGACTTGCTCTAATTCTTAGTGATGTGCTGGCCACAATTTTAATATTTTTTCCCCAATGGTCTTCACCTTCCTGTCTCTAGACAAAGTCTTGAAAGAGGAGTTTGGAGAAATTGCCTTGAAATTTCTTCATAGCCAGGAGGCCAGGATGTTTAGCACGTAAAGAAACAAAGAAAATCCAGTTTATCCAAGAAATTCTGAACTGCTGACTAAAAACAAAGGAGTCCAAGTGAAGCCAATCCCTTCCTCTCCAAGGCTTCATGAAAATCAAGAAGCAGACTTTTTATGGGTTTATTTATTAATTTATTTTTCTGACTGTTGCTCTAGGTCACGTTTGTGGCTATTATCTTTGTCCTTTAACAAAAACTGTCAATCCCTTTGCCATATCCCAGCGAGAAACAATCTCTGTATTATAAACCCCCAACAGGGAGACAGGCTGGAGTGTCTGTGCAATTAATGAACTGTTTTCTGCTTAAATCTTGTCTTGCTGGTCCTTCTTTTCCTGCCTTAGTTTTGTTACCTGGAGTAATCCTACTGTTGTCATGACAACCCTGTCTGCTTTTCTCTTGCTTCAAGGCAGTCCCCACACTGTATTTTATCTGCATTCACCTCCCTAGGGGAAGGCTCTGCAACCCTTGGACCATACTTTGGACATTACTTAATAAATTCAGTAGTGGTAATTTTAATCTGGAATTTGACGCTATATTGATACTTCAGACGGGGTTTTCTGCAGACATTTTAGAAATGGGATTTAGATACAAATACGAAAGTTTGTTTCAGCCACCTTTCATGACTAGTAATTAGATATTGACTTTGATGTTATCATGACTGGGAAATTTGGGGTGATGATTTACTTGTTGAGAAGTGACATGGAAAAGCTGGTTTCCATCTCTTACAGTTTAACTCTCGATTTGAGACATCTTCAATGCAATAGCTCATCCATGTTAATTCATTCATTTCACTGTGATAGGAAAATGTTTTCTTCTTGCTTTTCCAGGAAAACAGAATATTTACATCCCAAGAAAGCTGGAATTCTCTTACCTTTTGTAAAGTTATTTCAACTACGCACAGAAAATGGTTTCCCAAGAACTTTGAACAAGATATTTTGGGATGTGATTACCACCATCTCCCCTGCCCCCAGCCTCTTTTCTTTTCAAGAATTTCTTGTCTGAGAAACAGAAAATCTTCCCTTCTTGCATTTGTGTGTGCAATACTCTCCTCACCCTCTAAGCCCATGCTAACTTATGTTTGTTGTGGCTTAAAACTGTCCCGTGATGGTTTTTTGGTCAATGATAAGCTAAGAAAAAAGAAATTTTAAGCCAATGAAATTCTTCAGCACCTTCCCCCTTATTCCCACTCCTTTCCACAACAGGGACAGATACACAAAAAGCTTTATTTCTTCCTCCATCTCCACTTTGTTTTGTATTTATTTTAAGGCAGAGCAGTGTAATCCCAGTTTATAAAACTAATGCAAGCAACAAGCTTTCGGTGGGAGAGAGACTGCTGGCATCTTGGAAGTCACTCAAAGGCAGCCAGACTGCATCACTTAGTTCCACAGGTTGCAAGCTTGAAGCAGTTTTCATTCATTTTACTGTCCTGGCTGTCATCTCTTTGAAACCCTGTGGCACTCAGAAATGTGGTCTGTTGACTTCTTGTCTTTCTGTGACTGGAGATCTTCAGTGCAGCCTTTTTTCTATTGGGCTGGCCAGGCTGGTGTAGAATGACCTATTTCTTCCAGATAACTCCAGGGCTGAATAATCTGCAGTTCTCACTCTCCCCCGAAGAGGTTTGCTGGTTTATCACCACTGCTGAGTGCTTCAGGAATTGGCAGTATGGGGAGCACTTTGAGAGCTTTCCAGCTACTTCTGCCTGTAACTTAAATCTGCCTAATCACATTTCTGGTGTCCTTGCTAACCATTACTTCCATGGGCTTGTACGGAAACTTCAAAAGTGTTATTTTCTAGTCCTGTCTCAGCATTGTACTGTGCTGAATCAGCTGGTGTGCTCGGTCCCATGGGCAGCTTCTCTTGCACGGACAGGTTTTGCAAAGGAAGGCAGATTGGAAACCAGAGAAGAAACTTCCGGCAGTTTCCTTGAGTGAAAAGGTGTGCTGGAGATCCCGTGAGTGGAATGTGTGATGGCAGTCATGTTGGGTCTGTGATGGAGTTAGTATGGGTCAAGCTTGCTTTTGATGTGATTAGTTCCTTCACTTTCAGACTGTGAACATATGTCCTAGTGTACAGGAAATTTCTTGCTGTACTGGGGCCACAAGACACTCAGGTAAAATAGCAGTCCCTTCAACCCAGGTATCTTTTGGTACTGGTGGTAATGGTTTGAGGGTCCTTTATATTACTTCCCTGTGCAATTTTATTCCATTTTATTATTTAAACTTTGAGGTAGTGACAAAAAGAGTCAGAGATGATACAGAAGAGCCAGTGGTGAGAATTAAATTCCCATTAAGGTAGAGAGCAACAACCAGTGAAGCTGGCATAGAGATATGAAACAAAGCTCCTCAGAAATGAGTCGTGTGAAGCAAATCTGGTTTTTAAGCTGATCAGAGTGGGTTTTGCTTCCTGGAGTGGATTTTGCTTGGGGGCATGGCTGCATACAGGAAACCAGAGGTAAAATCTGATCAGAATGATGGTAAGAGAAGTGTCAGGCAAGTAGATCGGCTGGAAGATGGCTGTGTAGTTTAAAATAAATTAGAATAGTATGTGTAGGACACAAAGGAAAACAGAGTAGAGGTAGAGATAGTGTTGGCCTGAGGAACACCATTTGGCTAATACTTATGAAAGACATAGTACAGAAAAGCTTCAGGAAAGTAGATTTAGGATTGAGATGGTGATCTGTAATTGAAGAATGAATTGGAAGGGGTTTGGTTTTAAATATGTCCTGTTGGGCCTCTCATTTCTTTGCTTGCTGTCCTCTAAGGGACTGTTTTTTTTCTTAAACGACAAAGTCGTGAGCTGTTTGCCCAAGGCTTGGATGTTACGAATTGAGTAGTAGAAGCTCAGTAAAGGAGATGCTGGTGCTCCAAGTTTGTTGCTGAGAGGAGTGAGGAGATAGTGTTGCTCTTTATAATTTGAGACTGATCCAACTGATTCTTCCCTGCTAACTTCCTATTGCTGGCAGTAGGAAATATATTCCTAAAAATTATAGTTTACAGAACAAAGAGAGCGTGTTACCTTCTGTTGCGCCTTGTGAATGTGTTTCACCACAGGCTGTCCATTGGGCTAGGTAGAGAGATACTGAATGGTAACTGCCTGGGAAGTGAAGAGGCTTGTGGGAGGAGGTAATAAACTTGAGTCCTTCCTTCTTACTGGTTTGTAATCTTGCTTACTGGTTTGTGTGGGTGTCAGCATAGGCATAACCAGACATCTGTATTAAGAGAAGTTATTTGTTTAACTTAAAGCCTGAAAAAAAAAATTTGGACCTACCGATCCTCTTTACATAGCTTTTATCCCCTCCAACCCAACATTCCTGGTAAAAATGAGAATAGTCATTGCGATTTTTTTCCCATCTTGTAAATAGTACTACTTTGCCCATGGGACCCCTTGGTTCATTCTTGGGCCCTCTGAAGTGGTGCAGTAGGAATGGTTGCAAACTCTTTTCTGTTTTGTTTCCTGCTGCAGGCAGGGTAATGCCTTCCTCCTCCCCATCCCTCAGTAGCACCCAGGAGCTGTGTGTACGGGAGTCTGCGTTTCTTCCACCTCCTATCTCAGGTTGTCTTCTCCTTTCTCTGCAACCTCCCAGGTGATGGTTGGGGCAGCCCTTACAGCAGTCCCCTCCCCAGTCCCCCATTTTGCAGACTTCATCGTGACTTAGAGGAATCGGGATGTTTCTTTCCGGGAGTAGAAACATACGAACTTAATTTTTTAAAAAGAAAGAATTATGTATATAACTATATATAAGAAAAAATGAAATACAGGTATTTAAACACCGTTGGTAAATTCATGCATGTTATACGGTGTCTCCCCCCCACCCCGTTGGATGTGTAGCGTCCAGGATACTAAATGACAAACACCTCGTTAAAATAATAGACAGGTCTTATAGCAGCCTGAGTGAGCAGGTGCTTCCTTCTCTGGGTAAGACCAGCATGTCCCGTATTTCAGATCGCGTGTGTAAATAACACGGGGGCGGCTGGGACTGTATTCCTATGGGTAACCCGCTGTAAAGCGTGGAGCGGGAGATGCGTGGGGCAGCAGCGTTAGGAATAAGCCATGTCCACTCCACCGCGTCCTAGTGCGCCCTAGGCACCAGGCAGGCACCCCTTTACCCGTGTTCTCCAACACTGCCCTTTTCCTTCACCCGTTTAAAAAACAAAACGAAACAAAAAAAAATCCTTCCTGCTTTATTTATAAATGTGTGTTTTTATACTTTTGGCTTTAGGTAAAATAATCCTTTAAAATGTCTTTTTTTTTTAATTATTTGGAAAAAATAATAAAAATCGTTTGTTGGGGTTTTTAGTTGTTTGGTTGGTTTTTTTTGTTTGTGGGGTTTTTTTTTGGTGGGTGGTTTTTTTTGNTTTTTTTTTTTTTTTTTTTTTTTTTTTTTGCACTGTGAGGTCCCCTCCGGGGGCCGTTTTTAACTCTGTATTCCTTTGTACTCCGTGTCTTAAGCTGTTTCAATAAAAATGTGATCATTTGTTACCGAGCTGCGCCTGAGCTGCGCGACCCGGGGCCTCATTCTCCGCCGGCGGCGGCGCCTCCTCGGCGGGGGCCGNCGGGTGTGAATGGCGGGCGCTGGGGCCTGGCCCGGGCCTCGCTGCCGCCTCTCCGGCGGCCCCAGCCCGCCCTGTGGGAAGATGAATTCGGTCTTTGGCTGCCTCGGCGCCCCGGCTGGGCCGTAGCAGCCGCAAATGGCGCTGGGTTGAACGGGAGCTTCCAGGCTCCTACTGGGTCTTCAGCCAAATGTTTCAAAAGTGAAGAAGCAGTAGAAAGGCCACTGGAAAATGAAAACGGCCCTTTTAGGTTGTTTTCCTATGCATAAAATAGCAAAACAAAGCACTATTCCAGCTTGCAAAAATCTTCCCGTGGTATCATCTCTGTATGGCGATGCATCTCCTGTAATGTACGTCCTTCACGCGCAGTCTCCTGTGGGCCGACAGCGTGGCCGCCTGCGGGATGAGCAGCGGCTGACAGCGAGAGAGCAGCGGGGCAACGGCCCGAGGTATCCCATCTGGCACGGAAACCCTCCCTGACAGATTCTGGGTTTGAACAGAGCGATTTCTGCGGCTGGGGGGGACGCTGCCTGCTTTCAGTTGAGCATCTGTGGTGTAGGGTTTGAGGCCAGTTAGTCTGCTAGCAGAGGGCGCTTCTCTTCAGGAGGCTGAGCAAAACTGGTTTTTGTTTCCCTGGACAGAGCTGGGGTGGTCAGAGTCCGTGCCCTATCTTGATGGGCCTCCATCCCCGCTGGAGTTTTATCGAGAATGGGTGAGTCCGAATAAACCTTGTATAATTCAGAATGCCATCAGTCACTGGTCAGCTCTGAAGAAATGGACCTCAGCGTACCTCAGGTATGAATGAGCTTTGGAACAGGAGTGGTGGTCTATTTCAGTTGACCTCAATAATGGGCCCTTCCTTAACCTCTGTTTTTATCCCTAAGATTAGCTCAGATTCCTCCCTGCTTCTGTAGGAAGGTCTTCAGTCTTGCCAAACTCGCGTGTAAATTTCTTCCTGCAAACGTGCTGTCCTGACCAGTTCCGATGCAGTACGAAGGGTGGTGGGTGTTTTGACTGCGCAGCCAACAGACTCAGGGTGTTGAAACCCAGTGATAGCTGTGCTCAGGCCAGTGCTCCACCCTGTGGCCTCCCAGCTGGAGCGGGGCTGTAGCGCTGTGAGAACAGGCTGACCTGTTTGTGACTGAGTACCCCTTGTTGTTTTTTTTTTTTTAAAAAATTAGGAGTGTTTTAACAACGATTGATTTTTTTTTAAAGTTCTTTTTTGAGAGGGGATTTCTGGTTAGACCTAAAATCTATGGATTTAAAATTCAACTTCTCACAGAAACAAGGGCTGTTATTCTCACGATGTGTGTGTCTGTCAGTTTCTGTCTGCCTTTTCTTCCTCCTCAATTGCTTTTGAACACATGGCCGCCCAGATTTGGCTGGGTTGAGCGGTCCTGAGAATATCAAGCTCCGCTATGATTCATGAAAAGAAGTGGCTGAAGAGGGCCCTCTGCCTGCACAGAGGAAAAAGGGAGCTCCTTTGAGAACTCGCCTGTTCGTTGCAAGAGAATTTAGAGAGGCGAAAGATACTGTGGTTGCCTTGACCACAGGGAGCAATCGGAGTGGAATGCCAGAGTCCTTATCAGACAGTAGAAAATCTAGTCTAGAGACACCCATCCATGGAAAGCCAGGCTTCTTGTTTTTGCTGGCTGTGAAACATGCTCTTTTTAAAGTAACCAGTGTCCAATATATGGGCCAATTGCAGGTCTGGCTATAAACCTTTGATTTATTTTGCAGGGAAGTAGTAGGTCCCAAGGTAGTGAGTGTGGCAGTAACACCAAATGGTTATGCAGATGCAGTGTTTCAGGACCGTTTCGTCATGCCAGAGGAGCGCCAAATGCCTTTCATGGACTTTTTGGACATTGTGGAGAAGAAAGTGACCTCTCCCAACGTATTTTATGTGCAGAAGCAGTGTTCAAACCTCACTGAGGAGTTCCCTGAACTTGTCCGTGATGTGCAGCCTGACATACCATGGATGACTGAGGCACTTGGTAAACCTTCTATTTCTTCTATATTCAGTAAATATTTTGCATGGAGCTTTAAATCAGTCATGCTAGGGACAAGGTGAATGTTTGTTCTATTTCTGGATGCCACAGCTCAGTTTGGTTTCATCCCCTTAGAAAGTAGAAGTGGTCAAATAGTTAATAATAGAGTAATCCAAATTTTGGGTTTGGGTTACTCCAGAATCAGTACCTTGGTTGTGTATTGGGACCATCGCAACTGAAACAATGTGGTGGTAGTGCCACATAGCACTTCTTTTCATGTAGTGGCTTTTCTCTGATTTAAAGTCATGCTGTTGCTACCAAAGCTAGCATAACAAATGAGCAAAACAACACACAGCCTCCGTCCCCTTTGGTAAAATTACAGATGTTTGTTTCTAGTTAAATGCTGTTCTGTTTCAGTTGGTTTCTATTTTACAGCATGTCTTTCCTTAAAATATCAATGGAAATTATTTACTGTGATCTCATCTTCTTTTTGCAGCTGTACATAGATGTGCTGCAATTTCTCTCTAAGTCTTGGGGATTCAGGATGTGGAAACAAAGGGTTGTAACCATCGATTTTGGGATGGATAATGCTATATCATGAAGTCTGATGGGCACTGCAGTAGCTTCCAGTGTAGAAGGAGGTTGCTGTTGCTCACAGAGTGCTATTTGCAATGAAACCTGTCGTAGTTATGAAGGAAGTTAAAGGACAGAATTTGGCAGAAATTGGCAGAAAATTATTTGAAACATTTTTAAACATGACACTTCAAATTCTTTTTTTGTTGACAACATTTCTCTATTCCCTAACTACACAGGGAAGAAGCCTGATGCCGTGAATTTCTGGCTTGGGGAATCAGCTGCTGTGACATCTTGTACGTATTGTCTGGCGCTGTAAGTCTTCTGTGTGCTTTCAGCACGGGTTTAAGTGGGCTTGCTTTAAGTTAGTGGCTCGGTAGGACTGTGTGTTTTTTTCTGACCAGGCAGTTCTACTTTAACATGCTTTATTGCATTCTGTCTCCTGCACTTCTGCAGCCTTTTGCTGCTGCGTCTCTAGGTGCATCTGTCTACCTGACATTGTGTCAGGCAAGGCACTGACAATGTTTCCTTGAATACATTTGCTACAACATTATATTGTTACTTTCCACACCCAGTGGCCGCAAGAGGAGGAAGCAGCCTGATGATGAGAGGACAAGCTGACACTTTCAGTTTACTGTAGTTTCAGATGTAGAGAAGGAAATAACACTGATTTTCTCTCTTTCTCCACATCTTTTCTCAATCCTAGTACATAAAGATCATTATGAGAACTTGTACTGTGTGATATCTGGAGAGAAACATTTTCTGCTGCATCCACCGAGTGACCGTCCCTTCATCCCATATGGTACATAATTTACTATGCAGTATGTCTGGAGGTTGGAAGGAGGAGAGACTAAAATATTGAAAGATATGAAAAAGGAAGCAGAGATAACATTTTTGATGTTTATGCAGTGTTATGCTTTCCAGCGTGGGCATAAATCTGTTCTATTTCGTGCTGCAGGTAGTTTATAATACAAATATTATTCTGAGGTCAGGTTTTCCAGACCTGTAAAGTAATAGGTTCATAGATACTCATGGCAGTCTCTTCAGCTTTAGAATATTTAAATTAAGTACCTTGTCAGTATTGTAGCATGTCGTCTTTGATGTTTAACAGGTTTGGATTCTGCCTGCTCATTCTTTTCTCTAGGAAAAAAGCCAGGAAGCTGAAAAATAACTCGTAACTTAATGAAATACTTGAGTTACTAACTGAATCTCTGAAAACTGGAGAAATGAAAAAAGAGATTCTTATGGCAGCATTACTTCACATTGCCTGTTTTCTGTTTCTTTATTTTGCCTTCCTGTGTGCGCAGTAATAGTTTGTTATGTTGCAGTGTCGTCTAGAAGATAGACAGCTTAACTTTATGCCTCATAAAATAAAACTTTATTTTCCCATTCCTTGACTTTCAAACCTTTAGATTAAGTGAATGCAGAGCGCTATATGACACTAATATAATTTTGCCTAGATATGTGTGCTGCTACAATATTTTCTTTTTACTGGTTTTATTTTGTTTACAACCTTGAAATCACAGAATCACAGAATGGTTTGGGTTGGAAGGGACCTTTAAGATCATCTAGTCCATCCCCCCTGCTATTCACTAGACCAGGTTGCTCAAAGCCCTATCCAACCTGACCTTGAACACTTCCAGGGATGGGACATCCACAACTTCTCTGGGCAATCTGTTCCAGTGTCTCATGACCCTCATCGTAAAAAATTTCTTCCTTCCATCCAATCTAAATCTACCCTCTCTCAGTTTGAAACCATTGCCCCTTGTCCTGTCACTACAGGCCCCGGTAAAAAGTCTTTCTCTGTCTTTCTTATAAGCCCCCTTTATATATTGAAAGCCACAGTAAGGTTTCCCCAGAGCCTTCTCTTCTCCAGGCTGAACAACCCCATCTGTCTCAGCCTTTCTGCACAGGAGGGGTAGGGTCATAGGTATGTGAATGTTTGAAATACACATATGTCATATGAGTCATACTTTGTAAAACAAATTACCGTTGAAGCACAGAACAGAGATAATGCTTACATTTTATAATGTGTAGTAAGAGGACGACTCCATCTTTTTGAACATCAGGTTAATGGAGAGAAACTCAAGGGAGGGCTTAGAAAACCACATGTGCTGAAGCAATGAAAGAAAAGCAACCTGCAGTATCTGCAACAGTTGATGAGGCCTGTCAGATAAAATTAGAAGTGAAAGGCTGGCCACAGGTCACTAGTAACTCTTGTGAGTGATATCTTGGTAGACTGACCTAAGAAGTAGTGCCAGAATATAGAACAGTGTGTAAATCAGTGATGCATTTATGACTTCCAAAAGGTAAACAAGACAGTTACTGGAACAAAATAGGACCAGGAACAAAATGGGTTTTGAAGAGAAGAATTCCTGTGAAGAAAGAAGATTGGAATTCCAAAGAGGAAGGCAGTTCAGTATTCAGACTGNACTTTTTGTGCAAGCAGCATCAGGTAAGAGATAAATTATGATGCTCATCCTGTTGGAAACTGTTTACCAATTTTCTAATGTGAAATGCCATATGTCACTGAATGCACCTAAGTTTCTGAGATGTCAGAAGGAGACAGCATTGTCTGAAAGACATCGTAATCTGAGACATGGAAAAGCATGTGCCTCAATTCCAATTTTGCAAGTAGTTGGATAGCTGGTTTTGCACAGCATCTTATGACAGTCCATAGAGTGTTGTGCAAACCAGTGCTTGTGAAAGATTAAATCAAAGCAGTTCCTGGACTAGAAGCGCAACATTGCTTAATTTTTTTCCCTACTTTTGTATCTTCCGAGTTTTCAGAAAAGGAAAAAAAATCCATTGACTTTTTCTACTATTTCTGAAATGTTACAGGCTTTTAATTCTAGTAAGTTTCACAATACAGTAATAAAACACTTTAACAAGAGAATCTCTTACAGTTGTAGCACTGGAAAGCGTGGCATGTCTTAAAAAACTGGGGCTGTATTTGAACAAGTATGTGGGATGAGAAGGACACTTTATAGCAGTATATCATCATACTTAAACCAAAAGAGACCAAGAGAAATCAAGTAGCATTTAAACTTTGAATGGAATGCTACTTAATGTGGTATTCATTTCACAAAGTTATTTATTTTCTAGCATGTGAACACCAGGAATGTAGCCAGTGTGACAGCAGAATACAGCCTTGCTTGTTTGTCTTGTTCTTCATAGAGCTCTGAAACTTCCAGATCATCTTACAAGGCACATATTACAAAATGAATTTGGTGTGAAGAGCCTTCACGATTTAAACAGTTGTTGGGCTTACTCAGCCTCAGGTGTAATGAACCTTACATGTTCCGAGACAAAACAGAAGATAACAGGTCAGCTGTAGGAGAGTATCAAAAAGCAAGGGCATGAAAGAAAATCAGTGCAAGTAAACCCACGAAAAAGTGGTTTTCCAAAAGGGACCTGAGGATAGAAGATCGAGGGTGTTTGGAGACAGGAGCTGTAAAAGGTACAGTACAGAGGGCAAGTGTTGAGCCAGGATGTGGAGGGAGCAAAGAGGCTTTGTCTATATAGGTCACTAGGGAAAAAAAGTGTTAGAGGAGGAGAAGTGCTGAGGAGCTGTAGAATTCGTAGTCACTCTTGTGGAAGCTCAGCAAAGGGATAGATACAGGAGTGATGTAACCTGAATAGAGAGGGAAGGATAAAATATGGGTGGTCTTAGTTGGATGAGGAGTGAGGAGGCAGAACTGGAGATGTTATGTCAGCCCAGGAAATGAGGAGTAGTTGATAATTGTTGTTTCATAACTGTGTTTCAGGTGAAAGATACTGGGATTGGCGTTTTGGGCTTGTCTAAAGGAGCTGATCTAGCCCTTTCCATGGCCACATTTCTACCTGGCATCAAGGCAGCTGTCAGCATATCTGGAAGTGGTTTTAATTCTTTCATTCCCCTGCAGGGGGATGGTTTCACTGTTCCTCCCCACCCATATGATTTGGGGAGAATGAAGATCAGTGACGAGTCTGGCCTAGTAGATTTTTCAGATGTCCTAGATGATCACAGGGACCCAGCGACTTGGGATTGTCGCATTCCAGTGGAGAGGTCCTTGGCCAAGTTCCTCTTCCTGTCAGGACTGGATGACACAAACTGGAAAAGTGACCTCTATTGCCAGGATGCTGTTCAGCGCCTTCAGCAGCATGGACGGGAAGTGGAGTTTTGCTCCTATTCTGGAGCTGGACATCTTTTGGAGCCACCATACTTGCCTCTGTGCCAGGCTTCGATCCACAAAGTACTTGGGGTGTTTGTGCATTGGGGAGGGCAATGGAGGGAGCATGCCAAAGCCCAAGAAGATGCGTGGCACAGGATACAGGCCTTTTTCTGGCAACACTTGATGGACTCAGACATCCCAAAGAGCAAGCTGTAGTGGAAGCTGTCAAAGAGGCTGACCAGGGTTGGTATTTCAGCTCTCACCAAATCTTGGAAACTCATTGAAAGTTTTCTGGCCTGCCTTCCTCTAAACCCCACTGTTGGATAGTTGTTTATTTTCACTGCCCAAATAATTTTCCATTTTTTAGTTGAATTTTAGTTGTCTTCTGGCCCCAGCTGCACTGTAGATTGTCACCATCTGATCTGCCTGTGTGCAGTAGTCATCTGAGAAAAACCCAGCATCCCGTCATGCAGATTGCATTTGTACTGAACTATCTTTGCCCTCAATCTCCAACCGTCTCCTTTGGTAGCAGGGAATACTCTCATTGGAGGAGTTTTCCAATGAATAGTTTAGTCTTGCACCCTTAACTAACCTAGAGGTAAACAGCAATTTCTTGGGACAACACATTAGTACACTCACCTTTCCTCTTGATATATCATTTTCCCACATTTCTTAGTAAAAAGGTTGTGGCAGTTCTGATCTCAGCTAAGTAAAGAGGCACTCTTCTGACTTACTCTGAAGTGCAGCAATAACATTTTTTTTCTGGTACCTCAAAAAACAGAAGTGAATCTTGCCCAGGTTACACTGGTTGTATCTCCTGCTGACTCCAGTTAAGTTACATATCAGCGTAAAGTTTCCACTGCACTACTCAATAAATACAATTTGTATGTGTGTACGCACAGTTTACTTGAAATTATCTGAGTGAAGCCTTGGACTGTCTTTATAAATACATAGGCAGCAATCCTGGTGTAGTCACAAGCTGTCGCTTCGCCTGGCTGAAGAGATATACAGAAGTCCTTACCTCCTATTGGCAAGAGGAGTGGTGGAGTTTGCAGTAGGGGTCTGCACAGTGCTCAAGATGGGGGTGATACAGATGTGCTAAGTACCTGCTTTTGAATGTTGAAAGTCAGTTTATCCCCATTTTGGGGAGGAAGAATAAAGCCACTGCTGCTGCTGAGTTCCCGGTAGCCCTGTGGAGTGGGCTGTCTCAGTGGTGTTGCTACCACAGCAGACAGCTCAGTGGGCTCAGTGACAGCTAGGAGATGCCACTCTTCAGAGAGGGCTGGCCTTGCCTTCTGGGGCTAATGTGCATTATTTCACCCTTTACTGAGGTCCAAACCTGCCAACGATGGCTGTGATCCACCTTGTGCATTTGTGGGACAGTGGGATAGAGGCAAACAGCAGCTTGCTGGCATTTTCTAGATATCAAATGGCATCAACTGAGCAAATTTTGCCTCCGGGATCTGTCAAGGCTCCCATTCTGACCACAGAAGCAAGCAGGAGCTGGAGGTCTCTGCTTTTTGTTGAGGCAGCAAAATCTTGCCTTTGAGAGAGCAGTAGTCCCTGGTTTCCAATTCCTGCTGAGACACAAGCCCTGCAGGAACCTGGATCTCGCTGAAGGCAAAACTATGCCCTCAGTTTTCTTGCTTCAGGGAGCAATGGCTACTCAAAATGAGCATGTGAGGCCTCAGAGGGCTGTAGACTCTCATGCAATACATCCAATGCAGAGCGTGCCCCTGCAGTTACTTCTGATTTTCCCGTGCTGGCCCTTCCTTAAAATGGTAGATGGGTACCACTTAGTTCAAGGTGTGAGCAGTTGGGGGGGGGGTCTCGCTCCTGCTTACCTGTACTGGTCATCCATCAAGTTTTCTGCTGTTGCCTCATCTTCACTTCTGTTTGTCCCCTGTTTTTCTATGTGCTGCATGGACTGTGACTGTTCCAGATGTTTAATGAGTGGGTAGGACCTGGCAGAAGAGCAACGTGTAGCAACAAGGGAATTCAAACACATTTAAGCAGTTCAATCTGAATAAGCGACATTTTCTTTTCCCTCATTTTTCTATTCTGTTGAAGCAGTCAAAAAAAACTGGGTTGTCCATTCACATTTACCTCAGACTCGGGGCACAAGGCTGTGAGTTTCCCTGTGTTATGAGTAGTTTTGTTGTTTTGTTTTTATTGAACATGATGAAGCTTAGGCAGTACATTGTGGTGTTCTCCAGCCTGTGGGATAACTCACATCTATTTTAATCAAGACAAACTTTCTCCACCTTCAGTGGGCAGTTTACAGATCTATACTTCGAATTACAAAATTGTGAGCTTCTGAGAAAATACATTTTTACTTTATCTGTAGGAAGCTGCCATTAAAAGGAAAGATACTTTCCATCAGTAAATCAATGTGGTCAGTGGTGCTTTCATACATTCTGTTATGTTGTCACATTCAGCAATTATGTTCAAGGAAAACTGTTGAACCTAGAGGATGAAGGGAGCTGACTGGTGACTCCACTGATGACAATAGTACATAGGACCTCTTTGTTTTGTTGCTCTAGAATGAAAGCTTTACCACCCAGTTAAAAGCCATTTATTTATCACTTGGATGACAGCTGGCAAGAAAGACTGGAAAAGCTGATTTAGCTGAGAAGCTCTGTGCCACATACAAACAGTAATATATGCCAGCCAATCAGTTGCACTGGGAATTCTTTTTAAATCAGCTGGCCTTTTTAAATTAAACTCAAGTTTGAAACTTATCTTCAGGAAACAGAAACTGGAAACTGGAAGGAGACTAATATAAAATAATTGGAAATGGCCTTACTTCAATAAAATTCTTGTGCCTGTTCTTAAGCGTGTTCTTAAGCGTGTTCTTCAGTGTTTTGCTGAAGACTTCAATTACTTAATGCTTCTTCAGCAGAAGAGATGATTTGGACAAGTAGGGCCAAGATCACATTTTTTTCCAAGTTAGTGGCAAAAATTCTATTAATTGCAGACTGTAGAGTCAGGGTGCTTTATATAGCTTCTTCAGCCTTACAGAGTACAGACAACATTATTCAAGGACAATGTGAAAGTTATTATTTGATTAAAGATAATTGGCCTTTAACTGCAAAAGAGAGCCTATGCCAAGCACAGCTGGTCAAACTAATAAAAATTGGATGGGGAAAGCTATTCTTGTAATCTGCTTGTAATTGAAAAGTGCTTCAGATAAAACAGAGCATCAAAGGACGAGGTTGAATTGAAAGATCTCGATGCTTACATCAGTCATCCTTTTGTTTAGCATTTTGCACTACATATCTATTGTAAGAATGAGAATGAGAAAAGCTTGTGACAAGTCGCTTAAGAAACAGAGAAGCAATCTCCCCATATGTAAGCTGCCATGAACAAAGTTACTATAAGGGAACAGTACATCCTGCAGTGCTCTTTTGGGACAGGATGATTTCCCTGATTTCAGCTGATTTGGAATCGGGCAACAATAGAGGTTGCTGATTTGCCAGTGCATTCTTAAAGTTTTCCTTCTTTGCTCTGTTTCAGCTTGTGGTCTCTCTGCACAGAAAGGAGACTACCCCAAAAAGAGGAAAACTGTTGTGAAAAAGCATGTCCTTGAGTGGAACTTCTCTGAACTCTACTTTAGGCTTACTGCCCAGATCCCGTGAATCTAAGATAACCTAGGTGAATGTGATCTAAGTTATATGAAGCATATATAGCTTATTATTTCAAATTAGGTGTCCCTCAGGCAGGCCACAGGCTGTTTGCACACTGTGAGACATTTGGACACAGCTTATCCTTTTCATTGTGGTCTTTCTGTGTCACAATGCAGATGATTTTCTTTACATAGCTCCATTCTGCTGTCCTGTCTACTCAGTAAACCTTCATGAAAAGCTCCAGGGACTCTTAAACAGTTTGGAAACATTTGGGCACTGCATGGAGCAATGTCTTCTGTACTTCTCAAGGTTTCTTGAGAAAGCTTATGGGCTTCTTTCCCCATACTTCGCCTCATATGTTAGGCTATGTATAGCTGTGGAAGAAAGAAGTTCTTGATGTTCTTCACTGGAGACCTAAAAATACCAGGTCCAATCAGGTATTTATTTGAATACAAGCTAAAGCTGATCCTGAAGCATTTTGATACATGTACGGTATAACTCAGAGGAAACTGCAGAATGAAAGTAGTGAAAATGCCTTTATTAGAGAAAAAGAGAAAAGGTACAGAAGAAGTGAAACATCTTGAGAAAGTAGTTATACATCAAGCACTGTGCCGCTGCAGAAGTAGTGGGTATTTCAGGCTTTAGTGGAATTTTACTAGGGACTGTGGTGAACAAGGATATTTCAGTGCAAATATGCTTCTGTAACACTATTAGCGTCTTACCCAGGAGAAGCAGTGTCTCTGGATGGCTTCTGCAAGCAAGGTTGTTTCATGGCCACAAGACAGAAGGAAGGAAGTGAAGGATGAATGTAATATAGAAATATAGATATAGTAATAGAAATATAGCTATATAATATTATAGATATATAATAATAGGAATATAGAAATGACCTTTCTCCATTCCCTGTTTCTGTTTCCTGTGTGTATTTGGAAGTCTAAAGATGATTGGGGACTTTTTTTTTTTTTTAAATTAAAAACTTACTCAGTTCTCTAACACATTACCAAGCTGTGGGGTAACACCAACGTTAAATGACAAATAAAAATAGTAAAAATTTTTGCCAAATTAGTATTTTGCTAAGAAATTTCTAATTCTACCATTTCACAGAAAATCACTATTCTGCACTTTTTAGTGCTCGTACATGTAATTCAGAAATGGAACCTGAGCCAAATGTAATATTAAGTGCAGAGGAAGTGATGCTTTATTTGAAGTTTGGCTAGAAGGGAAATTAATGTTTCTAATGAACTAACGCTCTTTGCAGCATTTCCTGCAAAATATCACTGCCATTTGTCATTTTCCAGGACAAAAAAATAGAAATGCTAAAACTCACTGTTTTTCAGAGTCTTAAAAAATTGTCCATGCAAAATTTACATTAAACCTAAAAATGCCTGAGCCCTGACTCTAGATAGCACTTAGAGAAAAATAATTAAATTAGTTGCATTCTATTAATTTAGGCTCGCATCTTTTCAGTGACTTAGGCCACTGAACATTTAGCATCTCATGTTTAGACTATGAATTTATGTCTGCATTAAAGTCATGTGAGTGAAAGGTGTGGTTTCATGCTCCAGTTTGACTGTTCTAAGAATACCTTGCTGCCCAAAGGGGCGATTATGCCTTTTTCCTGCTTGCTGATCTGAGAGCTTATACTAAGGGGGAAAAAACCCAACCAAACAAACACAAAAGAAGATTAAAATGTTCAGCTGGATCAGAGAAGAAAGTAGCAGGAATGTGCACAGGGTTATCAGGGAAAGCAGGGGGGAGCAATACTGTGCCTTTCAGGGTCAGTGTGGTCTATGCCAAATGAAGATAACTGATTAACTCTACCAGAGCTTTTAGTTATGTTTGTAGTAACTAGTCCAGCTGATTCTAAATTATGATCTGTTTCTGTATACAGTGAAGTGAATACTTGGTGGCTCATTGTGTACTGCCCCTGTTTAAAATGGATCTGGTCCTGAAAGAGTAAGGTATTCGACAGTGGAGGGAAAATTGTGAAATACAAGTATCATATAGGAGACAAGCTGGACAGACGGTTTGAGGGAGATGTGATGTCCTGCATAGGAACAGAGTATGATTAATATGTGCATATCTATGCCTTCAGTTAGAAGAAAAAGTTAAATGCACTGCCATCATTTTAATATGCTATGAATTCAGTAAGACAGTTTTGAATCAATAAGTCTTTTGCATCTGCAAGAGTCCATCCCTGGACAGTGTCAGTCTGATGTTCTCAAACTTCAAGCACTAACTCAAAATTGNTAATTCAGAAATGGAACCTGAGCCAAATGTAATATTAAGTGCAGAGGAAGTGATGCTTTATTTGAAGTTTGGCTAGAAGGGAAATTAATGTTTCTAATGAACTAACGCTCTTTGCAGCATTTCCTGCAAAATATCACTGCCATTTGTCATTTTCCAAGACAAAAAAATAGAAATGCTAAAACTCACTGTTTTTCAGAGTCTTAAAAAATTGTCCATGCAAAATTTACATTAAACCTAAAAATGCCTGAGCCCTGACTCTAGATAGCACTTAGAGAAAAATAATTAAATTAGTTGCATTCTATTAATTTAGGCTCGCATCTTTTCAGTGACTTAGGCCACTGAACATTTAGCATCTCATGTTTAGACTATGAATTTATGTCTGCATTAAAGTCATGTGAGTGAAAGGTGTGGTTTCATGCTCCAGTTTGACTGTTCTAAGAATACCTTGCTGCCCAAAGGGGCGATTATGCCTTTTTCCTGCTTGCTGATCTGAGAGCTTATACTAAGGGGGAAAAAACCCAACCAAACAAACACAAAAGAAGATTAAAATGTTCAGCTGGATCAGAGAAGAAAGTAGCAGGAATGTGCACAGGGTTATCAGGGAAAGCAGGGGGGAGCAATACTGTGCCTTTCAGGGTCAGTGTGGTCTATGCCAAATGAAGATAACTGATTAACTCTACCAGAGCTTTTAGTTATGTTTGTAGTAACTAGTCCAGCTGATTCTAAATTATGATCTGTTTCTGTATACAGTGAAGTGAATACTTGGTGGCTCATTGTGTACTGCCCCTGTTTAAAATGGATCTGGTCCTGAAAGAGTAAGGTATTCGACAGTGGAGGGAAAATTGTGAAATACAAGTATCATATAGGAGACAAGCTGGACAGACGGTTTGAGGGAGATGTGATGTCCTGCATAGGAACAGAGTATGATTAATATGTGCATATCTATGCCTTCAGTTAGAAGAAAAAGTTAAATGCACTGCCATCATTTTAATATGCTATGAATTCAGTAAGACAGTTTTGAATCAATAAGTCTTTTGCATCTGCAAGAGTCCATCCCTGGACAGTGTCAGTCTGATGTTCTCAAACTTCAAGCACTAACTCAAAATTGATTAATTTTTCTAGCCTAGGCGTTGGGTGCACAGCGCTTTGGCTCCAGCCATCCTCCCATCCTTGGATCATTTTGGATCGGAGATACTTGTCTTCTTGATGTAGGAAGACTACTTTGATACCTGGCACCATCACTACTGTTGTAGTGGAAGGGGAAGAGGTCAGTGGTCTGTAGTTTTCAGTAGAAATGTCACATCTGATTGCTGGAACAGCCCAGCACTTACTGCTTCCCTGGCAGCCTGCATACCACTCCCTGTAAAGCCGAGACCTCTGTCCTGGTTTCAGCTTAACTCAGAGTTCATTTTCTTCCTAGCAGCTGCTATAGTGCTGTATTTTGGACTTAGTATGAGAACAATGCTGATAACGCGCTGATGTTTTAGTTGTTGCTCAGTAGTGTTTACACTAGTGAAGGACTTTTCAGCTTCCCATGCTCTGCCGGGTGCACAAGAAGCTGGGAGGGGGCACAGGCAAGACAGCTGACCCAAACTGGCCAAAGAGCAATTCCATACCATCTGACGTCATGCTCAGTATATAAATTGGGGAATTTGGCTGGGGGGGGCAGGGATCGCTGCTCGGGAATGGGCCAGGCATCGGTCAGCGGGTGGTGAGCAATTGCATTGTGCATCACTTGTTTTGTATATTCTTTTATCATTACTATTATTATTATTATTTTATCTTTCTCTACTATCCCATTAAACTGCCTTTATCATAACCCACGGGTTTTAGGTTTTTTTTCGGTTCTCTCCCCCATCACACCGGGGCAGGGGGAGGGTGAGCGAGCGGCTGTGTGGTGCTTAGTTGCCAATCGGGGTTAAACCACAACAACCTCCTAGGCTCCATTTAGATGAGCAACGTGCAGGGGCAACTTTCATGCCTCCTAGCAATCTTGTTCCTTCTGTGGCCATCTGTACTCTCACCTGAGGGCATAACGTCTGCTTTCTCTTTTTTTCTCTACCTTTTGCACAGTCTCTCCTGTCCTACTGGCCATGACCCAGGCCATTTCAGTTCCAGGTCACCCTGATGCTTTGCATGATCTGCTGGTGGAGGGGGAGTACCCTCAGCTATATGGAAGACCAAAGCCAGAATGCTATTGATAACATTGGCAGTGTGGAATTGTGATGCTTCAACTAGTGAAGACCAGACCAGATGATATTATGTTATCTTGTTGGGACATGACCTCAAACTAGTCTTGTTTCTGGCAAACTACCTCTAGGTCAGTTAGAAAGATAACCTGCAGTGGTAGATTGAATATGATGAAACATCTCTGCCAGTCTGTTTGAGCTGTAAAACTACAGGGATATTTTGCTACTAGCACTGAGAATGGGACATGCTGCAGCATATTTCTAGTGACTGATGATTGTATTCAGCATGTTTTGTATGTGATGAACAACACTGGGAAGGCACACCATGTGTGGCACCTCTGTAGCAAAAAGTGAGATTAGGAGAGTGATGGCCCATTCAGATGGGTCATTCAGGCTGCGATAATGGTTTACTTGAAGTGGTTTTTGTTAGTTTAATTTTGGTTTAGTTTTGTAGAATTATACCATGGGAGCTTGAAAGTGGCTCTGGTTTCCATGTTGTTAATTTTGAGCTGGGTTTGCTGTTACCAAAAAGAATGCATGTGACACTGCTTTGGTTGTGCTTGGTTAAAAGTAACATCTGCTGCAAAAATAATCTAGTTTGACCGTGTCTTTATGTAAGGGAGCTGAACAGCCAAGACTGGGTACAGAGCCAAGTGTTGGCTAAATAGACCAACTGTTATGACTGAACAGGAATGAAACACTGGGAAAAGCCATGAGCATCACGCTAGCAGAACACAGGTATCTGTAGAGTGTTCTTCTTCAAACCCAGCCTGCTAAACTTTCAATTTCTGGTGATAGAACTTGCAAAATGAGGGACATCTGTGACTTGGAGGTTACCTCCCTGTGTGACATCAGAGAGTACAGAGGTGACAGTGCAATTTGTACGTAGTGATGCATGTAAGTAATGCCGTTTGGCGTTAAAGGGAGATCAAAGGGCAAATCTTTCGATCAGATCTGATTGTGAGAATCTCTTATGCAGGTTAGACTGATGTTAAATTGATAAATACATGCACTGATTAAGCCGCATTTGTTCACAGATTCTGGATGCTGAGCCTAAAAATTCAAGCATTAAGCAGTGGCTTAGAAGTCACACCTTGACACTGTGCAGAATTTGAGAATGACTGTATGGGCCGCACTCAGTGCATTTGGCCTGCTGATTAGTCATCAGTTCCCTGCCAGGCACTGTGTGACATGAATACTGATCTACTGTCAGTAGCACGAAGGATCAGTACAGAATATTGCTAATACTAGATTTAACTCTGCAAATAGATAAAATATATTTGTCCTTTGCGTCAGCCATATCAGCCGTGTTTCCCATTGGTCTTCAAAGCATCTTTGTTGATGAGAATGGGCCCTACCCTGACCGATTGGATATTGGGAAAAAATTCTTTACTGAAAGAGTAGTGAAGCATTGGAACAGGCTGCCCAGGGAGGTGGTGGAGTCACCATCCCTGGAGGGGTTCAAAAAACATGTAGATGTGGCACTTCAGGACATGGTTTAGTAGGCATAGTGGTGTTGGGTTGACGATTGGACTAGATGATCTCAGAGGTCTTTTCCAACCTTAATGATTCTATGATGCTGCACAAACAAGTCTACTCCACAATGACTTGCCATCTAAGTATACAAGGTACTGATTAGATACAATAGAAAAGCATTGGACAAATGTATGTAAGAGGAATCCATCAAAATTAACTAGATTCAAAGACATAACCTCTGCCTCTCAGAATCCCAGAACCACAAATTACAAGAGTCTGGAAGAGTATTCTGGAGAATTACCACAGCGGGCTTGTCCTGTGGACATCTTCTTTGACCATTGGTAGAGCCAGGGTGCTGGGCTAGGTGGTCTGTTGGGCTGAAGTAGAAATCACTCTTATCTTTTAACATGTTTGCCATGAATTACTCTTGTAACGGAGTCCTATTTCAGATTTCCAGGAGTCATAGATCAAGTCCTGCTTCAACATACAAGTTGTATGCTAACCACCTCGCTGTGTACATGCTCTGGTACATATCCGCTGCCTACTTGTTCCTGAATTCTACACTTTACTGCAAAGCAATATCAGCAACTGAGAAAGAGAAAATAGGGCTTGCTCATGTGTAGTGATAAGTGGTTAGAAAATGCAGTAATCATGCAGTGATTAGAAAAGAAAACAAACACAAGCAAAGCAGAAGAGATCTTCCATAAGATACTCTGTCATTTGCTTCTTGTGTGGATTAGGAGTTTTTTCTTACCTAGATAAATAACAGACCATGAGTGTGTGTTAACACTTCTTTGAATCCAACCTCATAGAGCTCAGCAAGGGGAAATTATCATCTGTTTGTAATGTGGAAACAGCCATATATTGTCCATCGATTACATCAGGGATTTAATCTATGTGTCTTCTTTCCAGGGTAACATGCATAATACTGATACTCTTGGAGGCAGGAATTTATAGATGAGGTGTACAAGGGGAATAATCTTCTTCATTTTGGGGCATCAAAATGGGTTAGGAGCTGCTGAACTGTACACAGATCATACAGCGTTTAAAAGTCAGGAGCAAGCTGTGGGTCTTTCTGTGCAGCACCATAGCCCTGCAGCACTTGGAGCATTCCCCTTACTTGTGACAGAAGTATCAATGCCTAAAGGAGGAAAAATTAATTATTTTTTGTATCTTTCTCACTTGACAGAGACCTGATTGTTACAAATGGGCACCAACTCTCAGTAAACCCCGCCTCAAATGCCCAGCATGCAGCTCTGGGCAGCTGCCAATGGACTGAAGAGAGAGCATGCTGCTTTAGCTTTGGGTATGTTCCAGTGAAGTGTGCACTGTCTGTTTGAAAGCGGAGCATGATGATGTTATTTTCCAGTGAAAGGTATGTTTGGAAGGCCCTATTTGCTGATAAGGGCATTTTTTCATCTTGCAAGAAAAGTTTGTAAGTGGCAATTTGTGTGTGTGGATTCTTCTCTCAGCTGGACTGTTGTTCTGAATAACTCTGTGGTCTCCTTTCTTACAAAATATGCAGGTGCAATTTAAAAAAAAAATCTTTGTGGCGTATCTGTCAAACAATGTCTGGCAGCCACTTTATAGTGAATATTCATATACCTGTTTGTAATATGAGGTAGGTAAATGTTAACGCTGTAAAGCCATCTGAAGCCTTTCATTATTATGATAGCCTTCAAAACCTTCCTGACTATTTTCTATAGGATGGATTAGAATTCAAGATCACAATCACATGCTACCCTTCCCTGTAACTTCAGGATCAAAGTTAAAATCCTGCTTATGGGTCCATGCTTATAAACAAGCATATGAAACAGGCTGTGTATTTGTGTATTGGTGATTGATTATTGTGACAGTGTTCAAGGCTTTAAATAAGGAAAGTTCAAGTACCCTAGAGATTCCTGCTGAATACTTGATCATCTTTTATACAATAATTTGCATGCTAGAGACATGGTGGCTGGTAAACGCTCATAGCTGTTCTGGTGAGGATGGTGGTTAGAGAGCTACTTCATTCAGTTTGTGGGTTATCTTGCATCTGCAGGTAGGCAAAATGGTCAGACCTTGAGACAGAGTTCAACTAAGTAAGCTACTGGACACCAGCTGAGATGCTATTAAGAAAAAAAAAATGTTCAAACTGGAAAAGTGATACAGAGTGAGTGTGCTCTATTCTACTAGCAGGAAATGTGCAAGGCAAGGACAGCGCATAGTGGTCACATTTTGCAACATGGGAAAACTGGGAAGCAACAGAGAAAAAAATTCTTCACAGTGAGAGTGGTTAAACACTAAAAGAGGTGCCCAAAGAGGTTGTGGAATCACTGTCTGTGAACATTTTTGACTGAAAAAAAGAAGAGCAACTTGATCTAACTTTGGAAGTTAGTCCTGCTTTGATCAGATGTTTGGATGAGATGACCTTTAGGGCCCTTTCCAATTTTTTTGTGATTCTAAGAAATGGCATATTCGGATTCTCTCTCCCCAGCATGAATTGCACTTGCCTGAAATAGAAAGGCTGGTTCATGAGGTATTAAACACATGTTTGATTATCCTTTTAAATAGTATGAACCATTCATGCGTTATATCCACAGTCAGAAGAACAGGTACAGGAACCTATGACTTCCTTTAGCAAACGTATGAATACGTCAGGAGGGGATGCGGTATCTCCTCCTGTCTTCTGGAATGTGTACATGCCTTGGGCATCACCTTTCACGGAAACTGAGAGATAAATTAAACCAGGCAGCGAATGGCACAGTTCCAGTCAGTTCTGTTGAAACAGGTATTCAGGAAAGATTCCTCTCTTAGAAGAAGGAAGTACATACTGGGACTTAAATATTTTTTTGTGGGGAGAAACAGATTCCAGTCTGAGAGGAACTAGTAGAGTTTTGAAAAGATGCTACCTTTGGATCTAGCAGGCAAATAATTCCATAGAGCACTTAGGGATCTTAAAGATATCTTTAGGATCATTTTAATGAGTGAATACTGTGAATATTGTAGGTACAAGTCAAAATACAGCTAAGTGGTAGAAGAGGTTTGTTAATTAGTGAAAAGAACCATAGCTCCTGTGGAGGCACCAGTTCTTTCTTTTATGTTGTTCTGTGGTTCCCCACCGAAGATTTACAAACGCAGGAGAAAGAGTTGGCAAGTGGCAGTGAGTGAACATGTATATGCTACCCACAAAACACCTTCTAGTGTTGTACGCGTATTGCTACAGAGCAAAACCTGACCCTTGGTTTGAAGGGATGACAGATTTCTAATAGCTGCATGAAAACCTGCCATAGTGCAGTTTTAGTCAGCTTGTACTGGAACAGTGCAAAAATGGTGGTGCTTAGGAAAGCTGGGTTTGAGGCTGACTTCTGACTGATGCTTCATTTTGTGTACCAGCTTATTTCAGCCCTCTCATCAGACTAGATATTACAGTCCTAGTCTCCCTATAAATGACTCCAGTTGCCTTATGAAAAAATGAAAGGAGAAAGGGCAAAAGGGTATCCTGCAGAAGAATTTGTGCATTTGATTTTTCAGGAGCATGTCAGGAGCATCCCCACTGAGGAGGGAAGGTAGTTATTTCAAAGATGCTTAGATTTTATCAGGGACAGGGTTTTTGCCTTTTAAATAAAAACTCACCATGAAAGTAATTTTGTTAAAATGTGACCATAAAAAATTTGATTATGATTGCCGTGGTAATATTCCTGTCAAAGCTCTTTTAAGACTTCTTATCCTCAATCTCAGTTACTTCGGAGGTTTGTTCATAATTCTTGTGATCAGTGAAAAGTCAATGCCTTCAGCCTCTAGTCACTAATTTATTGCATCTTACACTCTTGCAAATGAATTCCAATATTTATCATCATCCTTCAGCTCTGTGGACAAAAATATTGTACAGCTCAAACATGGTGGCTTTTTGGAAGCAATCCTTACAAGCCCTGTTGTCTGCTGCTGTTTCACAAGTGTTTTTTTTTACTAGTTTCTACTTTATGATGGGAAAATATGTAGAAATATTTCATTCCAGTCCAGTACATGTAGTGGAATTTCAGTATATGCAATACCCAAAATGAAAATCACAACCCAGCTATGCAAGATCAAAAATCCACTAAAATAGAGGTATAAAGTGCACATTTCTAAAGAAAAGAAAGGAAAAAAGTTCATTCAAGGAGTACCAATTCTTAAATTTCTGCCCTTCATAAAAGGAAGTGTGTGTGTGTGTGTGTAGGTATGGCTATATATAAATGTGTGTTGGAAAGGAGGGGAAGAATGGAGAGTGGAAAGAAAAGGAAAAACAGAAGATTAAAAAAAAAATCTGTTTTGTAATTACTTGTATGGTTTCTGTAGACTGTAGGGTCCCCAGCAGAAATCTCCTTCTGCCAGAAGACATACATATGCAAGTGAAAGCAAGATGGCCCAGGTCCCAACCAGATGGTCGGTTTCACTGTGCAGTGCCAGAGGCGAGCATACAGTAACCACTGCCTGCTCTGGGATTAGTAGAATAAGCATGGTTATGAGATGCCAATTGCTCAGCCACAAAGTGAATCAGTTTTTCTCTGTAAGATGATGAAGGACAGTATCACCAGCTATCACAGGACACAATACCTACTTAGAAACAAGTCACTGAAATCTGTATTTTGTATACTTTCATAACTAAGTGGTTTTGCAGTCAGTTATTATTTATTAGTACAGTTATTGTCTTGGGACACTGACAACTAATGCTTTTATGAAGAGGTAATAACTGCTTTCCATCACTGAAGCTCTAGTGACAGGTTATAGAAATTTTCTCAAGATCTCTCACTTTGAGGTCAATGTAGAAACCGAGGAACAAATTCTACTGTCGTAGTTTAACCCCACTCGGCAACTAAGCACCACACAGCCGCTCACTCATGCTCCCCACCCTGCTGGGATGGGGGAGAGAATTGGAAAAAAAATAAAACCCATGGGTTGAGATAAAGGCAGTTTCATAGGACAGCAGAGCAAGAGAAAGTAGTAGTAGTAGTAGTAGTAATAATAATAATAACAATAATAATAATGATAAAAGAATATACAAAGCAAGTGATGCACAATGCAATTGCTCACCACCTGCTGACCAATGCCCAGCCCGTCCCCGAGCAGTGATCGCTGCCCCCTGGCCAACTCCCCCCAGTTTCTATACTGAGCCTGAGGTTATATGGTGTGGAATAGCCCTTTGGCCAGTTTGGGTCAGCTGTCCTGGCTGTGTCCCCTCTCAGCTTCTTGTGCACCTGGCAGAGCATAGGAAGCTGAAAAGTCCTTGACTACTATAAATGCTACTTAGTGACAACTAAAACATCAGTATGTTATCAACATTATTCTCATACTAAGTCCAAAACGCAGCATTATACCAGCTACTATGAAGAAAATTAACTCTAAACCAGCTGAAACCAGGACATCTATTTACTTAATTTCTTGTTGATTCCACTCAAATTTTTCAGTCACTAATCAGATGTGAAAATAACATGGTCCTTTGTTCTCTAACTGCTAGAGAGTCCTGACCTAAGAAAGGTACTTAAAAAAATCATTTTTTCTCCCACTGCGAAAAGATTAGCACTTAGTTGCATAACTCTGTTTTATCCTCTTAAAGAAAGGTGGTAAAAGTCTCCTTGAAATAGCTGTTAAACTAAAAGCTGAGGCTCTCCGTGGGGATTAGGAGGCTGAGACTCATGTTTTGGCTGTGCTTGGTTAGGTTCTCCCACTTCCCAGACTAGTGTTCTGATCAGCAGGTTGTTGATAATTGGTACACGGGTGGTTATGGTGGGTTCAGAAGAAAGTCTTGATTTTTATTCCACATTAGACTAATAAGTTTTGAAATCTTGATATTTTCCATGAGATGAAAGCTTTCTTTTGTGAACCATTACCTTACACATCATAACAACATAAAATTAGTCTTTTGGTAATTTAGGTTTCTCAGGATATATGCTGTGCCCTGTCTGTGTTTCCCTTGATTCATCTGAAATATTGTGTCCAGAAGAGAGGGAAGGAGGACCAGAGATAAACATTAACTTTTTTCCTTTTTTTTTCAGTTGTTTCTGGCTACTAAGTGCATTTTGCACAGCCTAAGAACCACTGTCCACTAGCAAAAGAACTGCTTGGAAAAAGCCAACTTCATTCGTCTCCTTACATGGCCTCTTAATCTTCTGAGGCCCAAGAGAAAGCTTTGATCCTGGAAGGTGCTAGTGCCTAGTAGTTCCTAAGCAGAGAGAGGTCAGTCATGCTCAAGCCAGAGTTGTCTTCTCTCTCCGCTTCATTTTCTGCTTGTTCCGTTTGCTTTCTGGGTATTTTCATCATTTGTGTCTGCCTGATTAGCCGTATAACAGACACCACACACAGGATGATAATGGTCTGAGGCAGGTAATACCACTCTACCTTTCAATTCACAAATTTAAGAAAAGTAGCTTGAATTATTAAGATTGTGGAGGAGTCATTTGCTCCCTGTCCTTTGCACGTGCAAGTTCTCCCTTCCTCTGGGTTGAGAGGAGAGTAGAGTTTTTTAAGAGAGTAATTTATTAACCTTTTTCATTCCTTTCAGTTCTCCACATAAGGCTATTTGACTTTCCAGTGCTTCTGCTTTGCTTTTCTTCTCCCTGCAGAAGAGCATAATTTTGCATTATCAATGAACATCAGTCCAGACCTCAAAGGAATGCAATTTCCTGAGCTCAGGAAGGAATCTAGAGGTTAGTCTCATAAATCCTGTGTATGATCTGTGGCTGTTCCAGCTCTTAGCCAATTTTGGCATCAGGGTCATTTCATCTAGCACTCATGTAGTAAAACACATTTCTTTTATGACCTCCTAGCCAGCTGTGCAGGCTAAATCATTGTACATACAGTCATGACTTGACTAATGCCTGTGCATGTCTCAGCTGCTTTCCTGTTATTCTGTCTGTAAAGTGGTGCAAAATTCTCCTTATGAGGTGGTGTTTCTGGAAGACAGAGCCTCCTGCTACACATAAAAAATAGGGAGTGATTTCTGTGGGTCACTGCATGCACAGATCACAGAGTTAAGGAGGTTGTAGCTGGAAGGTGACTTAGTATAAGAAATGTAGTTCTTCTCGGAGCAGATGAGTGTCAGTGGCCTGTAAGGATGGTTCCTCCATGCTGTGGTCTCCAGTTCTCCAGTGCAAGGTTCCATGTGGAGACAATCAGGAACGCTTTTATCTCTGTGAGATTTTTCTTTGCGTGTTTTAGGTTTTCATTAAAGAAGTGTAAAAACTGAAAACATGTTTAAGCATGTTTTCAATCTTTTCATGCCTCTCAAAGTGATAGTATCAGGTCATGTGCCTCCAGACTTTTCAGCAGAAAAAGAGAAAAAAAGAAAAGAAAAGCTCTGGTTTCTTGAAAGCCATTCATCATCTAAAAAATGTTTCACTGAAACAAGAGATGCTTTGAAGAGCTTAGACCTCATGACATTCTTTGCTTGGCTTGCAGTTCTGCAGCACCCTCAGCTCTGACTTCGTGCAGGCACAGCAGAAACAGTGGGCACAGCATGTACCTACCTCCACTTTCAGGGAAGAGCCACATACCAAACCATCCTGCTCGTCTGTTGTTGCCCCCAGGGCAGCAAGTGGCCTGAGCTTCTGCTGTTTATCCTCCTTTGTCCTTGGTCCTTCGTTTTATTCTCCTTCTATATTAGCCCATTTTACTCTGTTAGGTTTTCTGAAATCAGCTTCTTTCTTTCCTCATGTCTCTCATAAGAACAATGCCAGCTTTATTTTGAACTCTCATTGTTGAAAAAGTTCATAAAATGAGTTCTGTATGTCTTATTATAATACAGATGATCAGATTATTGCATTGAAGTAGTATGAAAGAAAAGGTATTATCAGATCTCAGGCTTTAGTCCAATTAGCAGGCTCTCAAACTACAACATACTTCAATTAATGCTGGTATGGACTTATGTCTTTGTGCGTCCACTGGCTGTTTGGACTGCTGCTGCAACCTGAATCCATTAAGAGCCTGGTGTATTACTGTAACAGAGAGGAGACTATATATTAGAAAGATTTAAAGGTGATATCTGCTTCAGGGCAGAGAGGTCCGCTCAGGCTTATGGTACCTCTTAAGCCCTCCTAGTGAAATGAGGAAGAAATGGCAGGCCCAGCACAAACTCTTGTTGCAGAGGTGGATTTTGTCTGAAAATAAAATATCTGTATGCCTGGAGCTAGGCTTTAAGAGTATGAAGATGCAAATGCTGCCATGACAAGGATTACTTCAAGGAAATAGGACCCTTTCTTACCTTTACCATTAATGTGTGACTGTCTATTTCCATATGTGGATTAAGTTTGCCTGAGAGAGGATGTGTCAGCTATGGATGTCCAATGTATCCTTGGCTTACTACCATCCTACAAAGAACACCAGCAATCCTTGAACATTAGTCTGGATTCATAGAGGTTTTCTGATAACAGAATACCTTCTGCTCTTGTAAGTGGGTCTTCTGCCCCTTTCAGAGGAAAGGAAGGGTCTCTTTAGCAGTATCTGTCTGTTCTAAAGGTACCTTGTTTCAGCTCACCAGGTGGAGTCCTGAACACTGTCTCCAGGATTTTTGACCACGAGACTACTATTAAACCAGATGTCACACATCCTGAAAGGCTTCCAATTGAAATCAATGGGATTTTACACATCCACAAGTATTCAATTGGTGCCAGAGTGATCAGCATCTAACATAAATGAATGCTGAATGAGTATAGAGATTAATTTTTCCTCTTCCCATATTCTAGACTTGTGATTTACTGGATAGGTATAAAGTCAGTAATGGAGCCGTGGGGGCTTATGGACTGGGGCTATAGCATTTCTCTGTGGAGAGATTAGGTGTAACGATTGTTTGCCATTGAAACTCCATTCTGGTTGCAGTCTGAAGGCTGCTCTGGAATTTCACTGGTACATTGCCTTCAGTTGACCTTTTGCACAAGAACACACTTCATCCAAACCCAGCAGAAAGATTAAATACTTTCCTGGCTGTGGAAGAAGGTGGCTGTAAAAGAGACAGTAATGAAAGATAAGGGGACAAGCAAAGATCAGTAGAAGCATATTTATACTTATATATATAGGAGTATATCAGCTCTAAGCATGTGCTGCTGAAAGGAATATTTGTTCCCCAGATAGTCATCAAGATCTGCTTTTAGCTCCAGCAGACTTGAAATGATGTCTGGTTGATGCTACATATTTCATTACATCAGTTGGTGCTTGCTGGAAAGGAAGGGGAAAAAATGAACTCCATTCTCTCACTTGGATACAGCATATTAAAGATAAGCTTTGATGTGAGATGATTTAATTCAATTCTTCCACTGCTTGCTGAAATACTATATTGTGTTTTCACAAAAGGAGGTGTAGCAGTTAGTCATAAGAACTGGATTTCGCTTCCAGCTCTGACAAGGGCATCGGAAAGTGGCTCTCCAGAGTAAAAAGCATTTACAGTTGCAGAAACAACTTTCAGAAGGCTCAGCTACCCCAGTTGAATCTCACACAGTAGTTTTAGACTTTTGCAATTGGCCCTTACCCTTACATTCTCCTGGATCTCAGACACATCAGTTGTGCAAGCTGTGGTATCTCTCATGCACTGTGTTGTGCCATGTCAGATGGGTCACTGATAACTTGCAACACAGTGTCAAGGACTCTCCTCCTGATGTGACTATACCAAATTTCTCCCCTGACAAATTGCTTTGCTGTCAGGAATGCTGGAAAGAAAGAAACTTGAGACACCTTCCTTGTCCTCTAAAGGAATAAATGCTGATGTTAAGGAAGGTCTATGCCTATCATCACAGACTTACAGAGGGGCTGTAACCACATGACTTCACACTCTTCATTTTTTTTCTTGACTTAACTTTGCAAATGGATTAGCTGTAAATCTGCCCAGGGCTTTGCACCGCCACAGCAGTAATAGTTATTATTATGATTGCTGAAATGTACTGCTAAGTCTCACAGAGATGATTCATCTGGCTGTGTATTTCCCTGAATATTTTAGTATTATAAGAAAGTATAAAGTCCCCACTGTCACAAGATTTGAGGTTCCATTTATACAATCAATGCAATGCAATTAGCCTCCTCAAAAACAGGGAACAGGCAAACATAACCTTCAATTGCTAGCTGGGAACCCTCATTTTGCTATGTCATATCCTGAAGAAAATACAGTATGTTCTGTAAGCTATAATCAGAGTCTAAATGCAGGATACTTTGGTTTACTTGGCATACAAGGATTAGAGAGAAAATACTTATATGATTTGGGTGTATAATGGTTGTCAAGGCTTTGGTAGTGAAGAAGGACTGATGATTTGTCTCCAGTCAGATATGTTGAGGGAACCTTTCAGCTATGCATGCCTTCTGTGGGCTCTCCCAAACATGTATCCGAGCTCAGAGTAGCTGCTTTGTTAGCTCAGAGTTCTCAGGCCTGCTTGTACCTGGTACGTCCCTGTTCTTTCCTGGCACATGCATTTCAGATTGTCAGCATTTCAAGGTTTGATTCTATGTCTTCATTGCTGAAGTGTCTTGGGAGTGAACACTAATGGAAGAACATACAGTTGAGGGAAGGAACAGGAGGTTATTAGCAGAGGGGTTCCCAGCTTGCTTTTCAGTGTGATTGCAGCCATACTAAGCTTTTTCCAGGTATTCCAAAATGCTATGTAAGCAGTCACTGCAACTGAAGTCTGTGTTGTTTCAAGAGAACAGCATAACCACTTTGACATACAGCTGTTTTATTTAATTTGACCAGATGGAACCCTTTAGATTCAGAATACAGCCAATCATAACACAAGTTTTTATCAAGCAAGAAAATTCTTCCATAAATATACAAGCCTTCCACTTGGGAAGATGGAGAGGAAAAATTTACCATCAATGTGCAAAACTGTATAATGATTTATAATCATTCTCCTTCCCATCTGTAAAGAGCATGTCTTTTTTCAGTGTATACTGTCATATTCAAATGCTGGCTAAGTGTGTGTTTTGCTTTCCAATATGTGGCAGCAGGGGGATGTTCCGTAGCCTTTGTTACAAAACCCTACTGCTTTAAACTATGGGCTTTGCCACCTCTGCAGGGCTGCCTCCAGTCCCTACCCAGGCCTGTCCATGGACAGCACTTCCATTAGCAATGACAATGACATTGAAGGGTGCAGGCCGTGAGTCACAGGTAAGAAAGCTAAGGAGAGAAAACATGGGTCTGAATATAAAAAAGGGCTCAGCTGCTCAAAGCACAGTCATTGTGCCTTTATCCCAAGGAGATATGTACACTGTCGTCCCAGACTAGGGGAAAAATTTCTGTCCCTGTGACAAAGTAAAACTTGCAGGTCACAAGATGGCAGCATAATCTCACTAGTCAGGGTGACAACAGCATCAGGTCATTACTCTTCCTCAACTGAACCTCCTATTTTAACAATCATGAAGTCCTGTGTCTAACTAGCTGGTGCTTCCCAGGCTCTAAACTACTATATATATATGGGTGAAACTATTATGTATGTAGGTGAAAATCCTGTTACATCACTTTTCATACTAACTTATTTAATTTAAATTCAGATGCACTGTGATAGTGTTGAAATAAATCGCTCACCTGGAGTTCAATACTGAACAAAAAATTACACCAGCATGTTATCTAACTAATCAATACAAAAAGCAGCATATATGGGACATTAACTTTGCAAAGCCTATGCAACTGAGAGTCATGTTTGTTATATTTTCCCTTCCTTTCTGCTCGAGAGCAAGTATTTTGAACCCTGCCTCAAAATACACATTGCTTACTGAACATTAATTTTTTACAGTAGTACTGTGTGAATATGTTCTCTGTGAAGAGCTTATTTAATGTATTATTCTCTTTCTGTTTGAGAGATATGTAAGTAATCTGTATTTAGTTTTCATCTGCCTATTTGCCTGCCTTCCTCTCTGTCTCTGTCTCTTTCTGTGAATGAAATCTGCCCATTCTTACCATTCTTCGTGAGCTGTACCTTTCGAATGTGCAGTACTTGATTTGGAAAAAACAAACTGCACTAGGGAGAGATGATTCATCGCATCAGTCACCATATTATATAATGCAGAGTGATAACAACTTCTACTGAGGGCATTTCTAGCAGCAATATTCCCACTTGTGAATTTAAATGCTTTTGTCAGGAATGTCTGTAAAAATAAATGGAGGTATCTGCATATACTTGGAAGGAAAACAAGCCATGAGAGCAAGGCAAGAATCTATCCATTTTCAAAATTCATTGCAATTTTTTTTGTGGTGTTACTGCAGAATTAAACTATAGATTACAGAACCTTCCAGGTGCACTTTTTAAAAAAGGAATGTAGAATCATAGTTCTACCAGTTGCTTACATCTACCAAGTCAATATGATGTTTTGGCACATGTGCAAACTGTGCTTATGGGTATTTACTTGTCAAACTTACAGGTAAGTTTTCAGAGGACGCTTTTGCAAACATTAGACTTTTGAACATATGCTGAAATCCCAAATGGTCATTGGCTTTGGTTTTGTATACCTGTTCAGATGACTGTTGTTCTATCCAAGTTTACTCTCACAAGTCATTATAGTTGCATCTGAGCATCCCTAAACTAAATTTAATAAAGCAAAACAAAAAGGAGAAAATTCTACATTACCCTTTCCATTAGCATGTAGTTTCCGGCCTAAGTAATTGGCCACATGGTGTCACTGTGTCTTAAGGCAGCAAAACCTCTAGCAATAAAGCCTTTAGCAATTCCAAGTTTTCAAAGTATCCCAGCCATGTGATATGATCTAAGGTGACGCTTCAGCAAAAATGGCAAGGTCACAGAAGCTTCACTACAGGAGTGTTTTAGGAAGATATTTTATACAAAGCATCTGTTTCCCAGCTCCTTCTATCTTCCTGGAATGCATCAGAAATGTTTTTAGCCCAGAAGCACTTGTTTTCCAGATATCAGCATTTGGGAGTATGCTTATATGGGAAGCTTTATCTTAAATTGATGCAAGTCAGAGATTTGAAAATTCAGTGGTGCTGGACTCATCCTACACTTTAGTCATAGTCCTTCTTCTCATTTCCTTCTGTCTTTG
>VZTL01061634.1:56362-74736 GCA_013400535.1 Scopus umbretta | reverse complement strand
CTTCTCCTCCACCCACCCAGCTCCAGCGCTCATCCAGGCTCTGAGCCTTTCCTCCCTCGGTACCACAACGTCCTTTCCTCTGACCTTTGTGAATGCAAACTCGCCTTGCTGGCGTCCAGCCTGAATCCTATCGCAAAGATCACCCTCTCACCGCGCTCTGCCCTCCTCGCGACGCGCGTCCAGTTCCCCCTGCACCTTATGCCAGCTTTCCACCACGCTTTCCACCGCCCTCCCATTACACCCTTGACCGCGCACCCTGGTGCTTTCTTCCATCCCTCCCACCCCCTGTAAATCTCAGCAAAGCCTTCACCAGTTCTCCCTTGCCGCAACACCTCCAAAACCTGCTGGCCGGCTGGGACTATTCCTCTCCTCGTGTCACCTCTTCCGATCCTCGTGTTCCCTCGTGCGCCTGCATCCCCCTGCATCCTCTCTCACAGGCTATTTGGGCCAGCGGGCTGCTTTACTTCTGCATCAGCGCCTTGTTCAGCGGGATGCTGGACAAGGAAGATGCTGTGCTGCGCGAGCCATTATCGCGTACACAAAAATAAATAATTGTGAGAATTATTAATGCACTCGAGCTGCCAAGCAGTGAAAAATCAGCCAGTCACGAGGGTAGCAAAGGCACTGACAGTGGTTAATTCTGGAAGGGGGTCCACAGATATCTCCTACGAGGGATCTCCCGGTGTGAGCAGCCTTGCAAGGCTGCTGTTCCCAAGGCCGGGGTGCGATGGCCCATCAGCATCCTGCTGGGCTGGAAGCGTGGACGCCCTCACTTCTGATCTCCTTAAGCACCGTCATAAATCATAGCGGGTCTCACCGCAGCGCTGTTTAACACTGGCCAATTTTACAAGGCATACAATAGTGCTTCCCTGTGCCTCAGAGACCATAATTGAGTCCTTAGGATAAAGCCAACTAGTTTGGTCGCACTTTAAAATAAGTGTCAGTAGTTCATGCCTAATTACTCCTGAATTAGCTAGGTGATTCATCAGGTCTGATTATGAATGCATAATGAATTTACCAAATCCACATGTATTAGTGAGATATTAATTCCATACGAAATCCCACAATTCATTCATGTGCCATTTGTTTTCATTCCCTTCTTTTAATAAGCTAATTAGTTCAAATTATTTGTACTTCACTAAAGGCTTGAAACACATATAAGGAATGATTAGCTTAAAACTCAGTAAATGGGCAAGTATGGAGCCTACATTAATTGTGACGGGAGGTTCATAAAGAATTATTATCTCTCAGCCATCTCTGTTTTCAGTAATAATAATAATGTCTAATCGTGACAAGCGGATAAAACATTGCGAAGCCCCCAACTAATGCAGCTGTACATGAATTACTAAAATGAATATCTTAAGGCTCGACGCTTGCCTTTGAAGTCAAGCTCAGCAGAAGGTTTTGTCTCTCCTCGATGGAAAACAAGACCACAGTTTTAGGGTGGATCCACCCTTTTTCTTCGCCGAGTCTCCCCTCTGCCCCCAGCACGCAAAGAGCGAAGAAAAGAGGGTATAGAAGAAAAAAAACCACCATGCCTACACTTTTCAGCTGGTTCCACTGCTGGGTAGGATTGTGAAATGATAGGTGTGCCTTGCCCTGCACACAGGGATGCATGAAATAAGGGGTTTGATTGCCCCCAGACTCCTCTGCTCACCCCCAGCAAACGCCCCAGACCTCCAGGAACATTTCAGGATTTGAATGAAGAAGGAGGAGAAGAAAACCTGTATTTTTGCTAGCTGGAGTGCAGGAGGGTTAGAGGCAGAACAACAAACCACCAGGCAGGAGCAAACACCCTGCCTGGATTCCCCTTCGGAGTGGTGCAGGTTTGGCAGGGATGAGGAGGCTTTTTTGATAGAAGGGAGGAAAAAAAAAAAAGAGAGGACTAGTCCTGTTCAGGGAGATATTCTTTCCCAGTGTCAAAACTCCCTCCCAAGCAAGGTCCCCTCTTTCTTCTCTTTGTATTTTCCTTCTCCCATTAACTTCCATTCAAAGGAGGAAAAAACCAACTCCTGCTGGGTACCGCTTTCCGAAGTGGGTCACACGGAGGCTTCCAAATGAGTCCTGCCAAAGTGCTACCCGCCTCGGTTCACTGGAGACTCTCAGGCTGGCAAATGCTTTGTTTGTTTTCATGCAAACTTTGACTCCTTGAGAAATGCCACCCCTCCACCCCACCCCAGTCATCCTGCTCCCCTTCATTCCCTTTTCTTTTTGAAGCCAGCAGGTCCTGGCTTCTTCCTCCCTCTTCTCCCTGCTGCTTTCTCCACTTGCTTTTTTGCAAGGAGGTAAAGAAGTTGCAAAGGAGTGTACCCGAGCCCGGAGCTATGGACTCCCCTCACGATGGATGCGGGCAGCGATAGCGACGGATGCGCATGGCTGTGTGCATGCAGATGACTTGGTATTTGGGGGTCTACATGAAAGTGCACACGAAAGTCTGCGCGATCAGGAAAACACACAAGCTCCATTACGCTAAACTTGCGTTAACGACGTCAACCCGTAGCCAACGTCCTCCCCTTGAACGTGGCTGCTGGCTGTTTCCTATCTGGTGAGAAGGCACCTTCTCCCCGTGCCATTTCTCCTCCATCAAACCCAAAGCCGCGGCAGGAAAAGATGAGCACGCTGCAGAAAGAGGCTAAAAGGACCACCAAGAGCATGTGGAAGCAGCTCCCGTTTCATGGAAGGACTGCGTTTCTGCAGCCAAGGGAAGCGGCTCGGGAGAGTCGCGCTGCCATCATGACCCCCATCTGCTGAGGGTCCCTTGGATGTTTTGGAGCGAAGGATTACTTTTACAGCATCGCTGACTTTTGGGCGCGATCTTGCCCTGGTGCTCTCTCTGCTCCTTTGTGTTGGGAAATTACCAGGTACCGAGGGACACGTTGCCCCTGTCCGGCAGCCCTTCCGCATTATGCACAAAATGTTTTGGAGCTGAATGTATATATTTTATTCATTCCTGCTCTAAAATCCAAGCCTAATGCCTCGGAGGAGAAGAAAATGAAAGAGAAGTGTACAGTGAAAGGGGGGGGAAATGCAAGTAATTGATTGACTGACTTTCCAGGTGCTTTGCTCGGGAGCCCCCGGAGGTGAAAACTTCCCTTTGACTCTCAGACTCAAAGCCATCGATCTCCTCTTAAAACTCTTCCTTTGCACGCACAGCATAGGTAGGTGTTGCTGCGTGTGATGAAAGACGCACGCCGCTGTGATCAAAAAGAGCACGCCTGTCTACGACAGAAAAAAACATGAGCCCAGAGGCACGGGGGTAAGCGATGCGGGTTTCACACGGGGGGAGCCATCCTGCATGGCACACAGGAGGCATGAAGCGAGAACAGAGATGTTCCAGCACACAGGAGGGATGGAGCAGCTCCTGGGTCAAAGTTGATCCTGTACTTATTGAATCAGGGAATCACAAAGGTTGGAAAAGACCTCTGAGATCATCTAGTCCAACCATCAACCCAACAACACCACGCCTACTAAACCATGTCTTAGAGTTTCACTCCCACACCCTCATGTTTTTCAAACCCCTCCAGGGATGGTGACTCCACCACCTCCCTGGGCAGCCTGGTCCAATGCTTCACCACTCTTTCAGCAAAGAAATTTTTCCTAATATCCAATCTAAACCTCCCCTGGTTAAAGGGTAACCTACTTACCCTTAGTGATTCCTAGAGAATCACTAAAAAGGGGGTTTCGGGCCTATTTCCAGCCCAGGGACTCAGTTACTCGCATCTCTTCCTTAGATTCCCCAATACAAGACAGCAGACTAAGACTCCGGGGACTTACACCAACGAAGTTATAGGGAGCCTGGATGACTTTGGGCAAAGATGGGCAAGGCATCCAGCCACAGCACCCACCACGTCCAACATAAGTGGATAAAACCACAGGGTTTCTGCTCAAAGATATTCTGCACGTGCCACTTTGGGTACGTGTGTGCGCAAAAGAAGGTGATGGGTAGGGGTTAACAGGGCTGAGGATACTCAGCAACCCCCTAAGCCAGCCTGCAGTGTAATCAAACAGCGGCTTTGCTTCTTCAGTAAATTTTCCATTAATGACCCCGTTGTTTAGGGCAATTTAGATCAGCACATCGCAGCCTTGGAAAGCTGCGCCTCGCAGCTCTGCTCTTTCACCAGTGCCTGCAACTTCAGCGCCGACGTCTGCTCCAGCAACAGCCCTATCTGGCTGATGCATGGAGATATGAGTTTGGTCTAATTAATTCTTTTGGAAGTTTTTACTTAGGGCTTTTTTCCCCGCCTTTCTGAAGAAGCGATCAAAGTCTGAGCAGCTAGGCAGGATGAAGGGATTTTAGGAGCACTCCACGAAGCAAACCTACAGCGACAGAAAACCTCTACCACCAAGGACGGGTCCTGCCATCCCTCCCCGGCTCGTCCCCACCGCAGCCCCGACCACAAGCGCCCGTGCAGCGAACCACACCGGCAACCCACGAGCTCTGATGACCATCCTCTTCCAGCTGCACGCCAGGGATGCAGCAGTGCTTCGCAGAAGGGGAAGACAGCAATAAAACAGCAGTGCTCAAGAGCTGCTGCTTGCGCGGGGCTCTGATGTTTCCCGAGATGCGTTTCCCCATGGTAAAAAGCAGAAAAATCACTCCTAAAAATCCCAATTCCATCACCAAGAGAGCTGACGGACAGCCCTTGCAGCACATGGGGTGAAAAAGCAGCGATGTTGTCTGATTCTTCTCCATTTGGGGCTGATTTAACTCCCCTGGATGCCCCTGAAACCCCCAGCACAGAATCCGTCCAGCTCAGCACAGCGCCGAGGTATATAAAATATTCCAAGCGAATAAAATATACAATAGGAGGTTAAAAGGAATAAAAGCAATCAGGCAGTCTGCTACTAATGAATTCAATAGCAGCAAAGCCCATTTCCTTCTGTTGGTTTTCTATAAACAATTTACAGAATAAATGTATTTTTGAGGTATACAAATTGGTCTGTATTAAGATGCTTGATAAACAGTTTCTGGGTAAAGACAGGCTATGAAAGGCTTCAAGTACTTCCTGAAATGCTAATATATTTGCGCGCACCCTCGCTTTTAACGGAGATGAAGCATTTTGTGCTGGGAGTGAGTTAGAATCCTGCACGAGGTTTGCGGGAGAGAATTATGGGGGAGCTGGAACGAAACCCAAAAGACTGCATATAATTAGATGGAGACGCACGGTGCCAGCTGGTGCAACGCTACCTTGGATTTGCAACATATATATGTATTGTTATGCGTAAGAGAAGACATAAATAATAAACCAGTGCGATATCCAGGTGAGACATTTTTTCCAGTGCAACTTGGCAAAGCTGCATTGATTTTGTTGCGGCTTGGCTGGTTTTCTCCAGTTATGAAGTGGTGAAACACCCCAGTTTCACCGTCATTTTAACCCAAAATTACACTCAAACTACCCGAAGACACCGTTGCCATTTCAAAAAGCCCCCAGATTGTGCTTTTTTTTCCCCCTGCCTGGCCATTTGATGGCTGTCACCCTTGCAGGGCTGACCAGGGTAGATGGTTGACCCGGTGGGTTCGTGCCTTGGTGTGCAGGATGCTGCTGCTCCGGGCTGAGAGCACATCCAATATCTGGCTTAAGAGCTCTGGAGAAAGAGTAAGAGAGGAGAAATGATGAAATTCAGCTCGCAGTCAACGGGATCTTACCCCGCAATGTCTGAGAGGCAAGAAAAATTACCCATCATATAAGAATGGCACGCTCTGCCGTCTCTTCTGTCCCTCGGAGAGGTTTTTTAGAAGTCTATAAACCAGAAAATGGTGGGGAAAGCAGCCCAGGAACATAATGAAATTCTAATATCGGAGCCACTGTGATGGGAAGAGCAAAGGACATTACTTAATGCAAGAAACATGCGCTGAGCTGGCAAAATTTAGGCTGCCGCCATCTCCTGGGGTGGCTGGTGGCTGGGGAAACGTGCTACTGGCACCAGTAACATTTACCAGGGCGCGGAGGAGGAGTATACGAATGCACCTTTGGCAACCTTTAACTCCTAAATCCATCAGCTCTTGAAAATAAGATAGACTCATCGTGTTTTGATAACTCCATGAGAGCCTGTAGACATTATGCTAATTCTCAGGGAGCACTGTGAAGAATAAGGCCAGGACACTGAAGGCAGGGAGTTTATAATTGCTTTTTAATATATTTTCTGAATTCATTGTGCATGCGCTATCTGTCCCAGGGGCTGAGCTGGCAGAGGGGACAATGTCAGGTGGAATAAATAGGATCTCATAACTTTAGTCATTCTGGATTAAATAGCGTCGAGCAGCACAATAAACAGAGGGACCAGGAAGCACATGCAATAAGGAAATAATTCAAGAGCACTGTGCATGCAAATCTTTCTCTCTCAGATCGCCCTCATTAATCACCTCATGCTCACTTATACACTTAAAGAAGCTATAAACAAAGGCAGAGATGGTTCCTCTCATTATTAGTTTTTTTTATTGAGTTAACATCCAGAATATTTTATAATAATAGTCACAGCTGGTGATGGAGTTGCCTGCTCCAACCAGCTCATAAAGTTCCCCCTGCACCTCCTGTCTTTTTGTGATACAGGTAGTCATACAGAGATTATGAAGCTTATTGAGTAAAAAGAGGGAGACACGACAGCAGCTCTATCATTTCTCCTGCCTTTGGCGTATTCCAGGCTCTGGCAGGCCCCAGGGGTTCAACATTTTGCTATCAAGACAAAGGAGCTGGGGAGAAGGGAGGGGGGAGATGGATGAAGCCCCACATCCAAAGCCAAACAAGTTATCCATTGGTGAAAACTCCCTGCAACCTCTGTGCATCTCTGGCCTCCCTTGAAAATTGGGAGAAAAATTGGGAAGAAGACAATCCCTGCTCTGTCTGCCTTTGCTGAAAGACTTGGAGCACTTAGGACCACAGCAGGACCGCGGCACAGAGATGCTATGACCGGTTGGTGACGTGGTGACAATTTATGGACCCGGCAGACACTTTGCTGCAGCCTGTGTCATTCGAGGAAAGTATTTTTGATTTTTGGTGACACTCCGCTCATGTCAAATAACGCTACATGCTCTCCTCCCTCTCCAAAGAGGTCATGGCTCATTTCTTAATTACTAACTGCTGCTGTTATCTGTATTAAGCAAGGCAAAGCGAGCTTGCAGTTTAGTTTAAAAAAAAATAAAAATGAAGAGAAGCTGCAGAAGATGTTCCGTCCCTTTGGGGTATGAGCAGAAATAAGGGGATGGGGAAATAAGGGCAGCCCGATCCCACAGCATCACCTCCCAGAGCCTTCAACCCTCCCTTGCACCCGGCTCACTCCCTTCACAGTCCCTAAATCCCAGCCAATATATCCTGGAGTGCCTCGTACATAACTCTGTCAAGTAAGAAGATTAAGTGATGTTAACTTAGTCTAATATGAGGCTCGATAATAAATTTCATTAGAAGCTGCTGGAAGCGGGTGACTCTGCGCCGCTGCGGAGTGTCAGGTGGTTGGCAGCGCTAACGTATATCTTGGGGAACTTATCATCTAATTATAAAGGATAAAGCATATTTTTTCAGCGTGGTTACATGCGGTAATGAAGCATGCAGAAAGCCACGCAAGATAGATGGGCACTTTCACTGCTGAAGCTGAAAACTTGCTTAACTTAATAGTCTATTTATTACATTTATTCCCCGAACATACATGGCCTGGCTAATATCTGCCAGTTCATCCCGTGCTGTGCAATTAAAACTACCGCGATGTGTTAGCACCAGGAGGACATGGCACGGTTGGGAGCCGGGTTTAACGCCCCGGGAATAAGCAGAGGTTAAAGGCTGGTGCGACAAGGCGCTGTGCAGCGCTTTCCCATCCCAAAGGCGCTGCTCGGAAAATGAGATTTGTCCTTTGCTGAGGTTTTTTTTTCCCCTTTTACAGAGGGATCAAGCCGCAGTGGGAAGTCTGGTGCTGCGATATAACCGGAGAACGCTTCCCCGGCGCGTTGCATCCCCATCCAGCAACCGATCCGGGGGGACACACACCGGCATCCTGCAGTCCCCCCACCCCAAAATGGGAAATCTCTGTGCAAGCTCAGGGAGAAAATTCTGCTGAAAACTGGTTTCGATGGCACCTTTGCATCCAGCCGTACTTATTCACTCTTAATCCATTTGTCACAACAATCGCCGGAAAACTTTTCTCTCCAGCGCCTCCAGAGCTGAGAGAGAGGGATGAAAAGTAAACTTATGCAAGGACAGGGGTTTAAGCATCCCATTAAGATTAACTTATCTGCAGTAATTGACTTAACTAGGAGATTTTTAATGCTTTTCAAGGTTTTTTGGAAGACAATTTTGCAGCAGCCAGCAGTAGAGATGCTCCTAAAAAAAAAATAATATGTATATAGCATGAGAAGTCCATAGCTAAGATTTTCTAAGGCAGTGATTCCAGGGGGTTTAATAAGAATGTAATTTGTATAATTAACCATTCATCACTGTCAATTTCATTAAATGAATGCCAGAAATATTACCTTCACCAGCACGACCTAACAGGATTGGAATATATTATGCGAAAAATGAACACTTAGTATTTTTTTTTTTTCTCTCTTGCTTTCCCTGCCTGGGCTCTGGCTGTCAGAAGGAGATTTGCAAGGCTGTGAAACAATTTAAAACAGTAGTAAATGAAAATGACTAAAGAAAATGTGTGGATTTTGGTAACTAACCCTCATCATTATGTATGAAAGTTTGAGTCAAAATGTTTTCACTCGTTCAAGAAATAAATGACTGGAGGAGCTCCTGTCTGCAGGGCTGCGATGCTGGGGAGTCATCTGCTGAGGTCTTCAAGGCATCTTCTGCAGGGTGGAGGCAGCCGAGAAAGGGCTTTGGGGGGAAAAAATGCCTTTCCCAAAACTTAGTTTGGGTTGCTTCTATTTGGAGAGGAGAGGGATGGATGACAAAGGGTTTGGAGACACAACATTATGAGAGCGTGGCGTGCATCTCTCGTTCACCTCTGTTGGGTATGGAGCAAACCCCCCTTTACCCTCTATCTCCAAAAAACCCCATTTCTCCCAGGAAATAACAAAGGAAGGTTTCCTGGGCAGGTCTCTCGGCTTTCCCGTTGATCAGCCGTTAGAGGGCAACATCGCACAGATTCATCATAACATCAAAAAACCCCCAACCCAACCCACACCAAAAGAGGATGGGGGGAAGCGAACATCCAAGGGAAATTATTTCCATTGGAGGCGCGTGGGGAAGGGTGGAGATTTTTACCTTTGGACAAGTTTAATAATCTCTTCAGATATGAGAAATGGGGAGGAACCGGGAAAGCAAAGTTGGCTTTTTTCCCCCTGCTCTTTTTTCCTGTGGGTTTCTGTGCTTTTGTCTCATTTGAAATGCAAATGAAGATTTTGTGAAAATGTTCATTTAACAGGTCTTGGTGGCTGTGATCACAAGGAAGAGGAAGGAAGCTGTGGAGGAGCAGCTAAACAGACAGATGGGATGCTGGAGAGATGAAAGGATGTTTGCAGACCAAGAAACTGAACGTTTCTAGATGCTTTTTGGGATAAATTCCCCATCAGGGCACAGAGGAGACTTCAGCTTCATTACAATTAAGAGCGAGTAATGAAAATAAATACCAGTGATATTTAAAGAAGGTGAAACTGCAACGCATCTACAGTATCATCCTCCTAAAGGCGGCGAAGAATGGCTGATGGGATAAATTGATTCCCCTTCTCTCTGCCTCGCAAAAATTTCGACCTTTCTCATGAAAACAGAAAACTGCCCTTTATTTTTTTGCTTTTTNTTCAGTGCCTCCCTGCAGTGCCTGCAGAGCTCCCCATCCAGCTTTCTGAACCCTCCACCACCTCTTTTGCCTGCAGCACTGTAGATCTAGCCAAGGGCTTGAAGGCCAAGTCTACAAAGATCTTCTACACAACAGCTGACATCAGTCTGCGGCACAAAGTCGGGTCCAAAGAGCAATTAGCCACATCACACATAGTCAGCTTGGCTTAGGGGTCATCTCAGCCATCCCTGTGATGCTCCATCATGATGTTCAGAAGATCCCAGCTTGCACGTCCCCCCTAGAGTCACTTGACATTGCCCAAGGTCTTGCAGATGCAAGCAGGGAGCCCATCCTGCCATCTCACCTTCCAGCTGCAGCACTGACCACGAGCCCACTCGAGCACCAGGCACGTAATGGCCATCATAATTCACAGCGCTACGCAAGACGGGCAGTAATGTCAAGGTTGCTATTAAAATCTTTATGAATTCGCCATTGCAAGAATACACACTGATTTGCAAGACGATGATTATTATTACTATTTTATTTCCGTTTTAAATCCAGGAGGGAAAGCAAAGCAAAGCAGAAGTTGATCGCGTCAGATAAAGCACCAAGGAGAGAGAGAAGCAGAAAGCAAGATGGGATGCAGTGTTTACGAGGTCTGTCTTTTTGTGTGTGTGTTCCCAGCTTCCCAAACCTCTCCGCTGTCAACCCTGGCACGCCAACAATCTTTTTGATTAAAAACTGATGTCTTTAATCAAGAGAAAAGTGTGGATGGCAGACCAGGAGCATCCACAGCATTGGTAGGGTCTTCCCCCACCCCAGCCTGGCCATCACACGCCATCATCTGCCATCCCAAGCAGCAGTTAATACCCAAATGATGAAACGTCAGGGCTGACCCATCACACGGGGAAGTTCACAGCCCTGTCAGCCCCGGCGGGGCTCACAGCGGTGGGGAAAAGGAAGGCTGGATGCGGGGAAGGACCGCGCACCCCTCCGGCATTGCTCATCCTTCCCCGAGGGTAACGCGCGTGGAAAAGGATGGAGAAAACTTCAGGGTCCTCCCCCTGCCCTGAGCAGGGAGGGAAGCTGCGGTTTCATATTCAGCAGTGAAGGATGGGGCGAGAAACAAATACATAAAGGGACAGGGGAGAAGAATTTATTGCCTGCTAAAGGTGCAGAGCATTTAAATTTGAGAGATAAATAATTTTATTTACGCTGATGCCAAAGTAAAGAAGATACATGACTTTCTTAAGAATAACTCCTGTCTCCTCGGGCTGGTCAATGCTGAAAGGCACGTAATGATTTTTTTTTTATTATTTTGATTTTTTTTCCCCCTTATAACATGAAGATGGATGCGCACTAACGGCATCGTATTGTCACAGCTGTAAATTAGGCGATTGGGGAGAGATTGTTTCATACCCCTCTCTCTGCCTTCTGAGCTGCCTCGTCAAACTTCATCCAAACTCAGGCTGCGAGCTGCACTTTTTCTTTCTCAGAGTAAATTCCTCTCCCCATTTAAAGACTTGCAATAAATTCTCCTTTTCCCACTTCTAATGTGACATGATGTAAAGGGTATCGACTGCTGAAGGTTGGCAACGCTCAGGTGTAATGAGGAAAATGGGGAAAAAAGAGGATGGAGTGGAACCAGGGGCAAGGGGGGAAGGTATATTCAGCAAAAGGAAAACAAAGAGCCTCGTGGATTTATCTGACTGGAAGTAGCAACGTTGTGGGGATCTCACTCCTGCTGTCCATAGCTCATTTATGGTGGAACCAGGGGAAATGACAACAAGCAAACCAACCAGGGTGGGGAAAAAAATAGAAAGGAGGAGAAAAAAAATAAATAGGAAACGAAAAATAGAAATAAACTGTGGTTGGAACGATCGGTGGGGCGAATGCATCTTTGGCTGCCTCTCTAGCCTTATCTAGCAGCACCACTCATGCATCTTATCGCAATTAAATTGCAGAGAGAGGTTGTAATCTGGCCCTGAAAGAAAGAAGTGAAAACCTAAGCAGCCGGGGCCGGGGGAGGCAAGAGGTGGGGAGCCAAGCACCGCGATGTTCCCAGAGCTGCCGGCAGCGTCGGCACTGGGAGGCTGAAGCAGGGAGGTGAGAGGAGATCTCTGCCGGGGGAACTCCTGCCAGGGATCCCGGTGGTGAGAGGAGGGGTGGGAGAGCTGCGAAGCGCCGCTAAATCCCCCGTCTCAGCCTCCGAAGCTTGTTTCCATCAAGGAGCGCTTAAAGAGCATCGGGGTTGGTGCGCGAGCATCTCCTTCCTGGCGCGCAGCAGCGGGCGCCGCAGTCTGCTGCGTACAGCAAATAAACAAACGCAGCCTCCCACGTTCCCTCTGCACGGCTTGGATGGGAATGGGAGCAGAACAGTGCCAGAGCAAATCACGCCAAAACGAGCCTTGTCTGAAATGAGATCCGGATGGCCGTTTCTCTGCTCGCTTTGAGGGCGTATTCCATGGGGAGAGGAGATGTGAATGGCTTTGCAAGGTCTGAGAGCTACCCATCATCCATGCCACTGTCCCAAGATATCCGATACACCAACACATCTTAGCTTCAGAACGATGCCAACACGTCTCACGGCCCCATCAGAGCCGGTCAGGGAGGATGGCAGAGGTTTTGGGAGGCTGAGCTGCTGCTGGAGCTGCCCTTTTGCAGCCACCTACCTCTCTTTTTCAACCCCAGGACTGGCAGCAAAGCACCGAGGGCATCGTTTGCTGCTTTTTCCGGTGCAATCCTCCCCGAACCTTCGGCAGGTAGGGCGAGCAAATGCAGAAAGACGGCTGGTAAACCCCAACGGTGGCAGCACCTTAGAAAACCACCTTGGGTTGGTTAAACCTCCGGTGCTTCTTCCACCACCACCTCCAGGGTGCTCAGGGCACGCTCCCTGGCGAGGGGCAGAGCAATGGGGTTTCACACCCAGGGGTTTTGCGGGCAGCGACGCTCGCGTGGGCACGCACAGGAGTTTCCCAACCAAGACGTTGGAGAACGAAACAGAGGATGCAACAGAGGAACCTCCGTTTCTCGTACCGCTCCTCAACCAGGCAGAGACACGCCGACTTCCAGGAGCCTGAGCACCTCTCGATAGCGAAACCCATCCTGAAAAGCAGCATTTTGGTTCCTCTGCTCCGTAAAGGAAGGAGCAAAAGAGAAGCAAGGGTCCCTCGCAGCAGCAGCTCGCTGGGAAGGGTAAAAGCTCACCCCTCCCCTGCAAACAGCTTCGACCTACAGGCAACTTCATCAAGTGATGTTCACAAACAATGAGTTCCCTTCCCAAGTCCTGAATTATTTATTGCTCCCACTTTCCATATTTTATTTGCAGCCAGCGCATTTTGATGTTGATTTAGACCATGCAGTTTACTGCATTATTTTCTTAATAATAATTAGTTTTCTAATAATTAATTTTCTCACTCTTCCTAAGCACCATCCCCAGTGTTATCGTGGGAGCTGGGTGAAAGTTTTCACCCAATCTATCATCTTCTTTCCGAAGGAAAGAAAAGCTGACACAGGACTTTGTGAATCATCAGAGTACTCTGTTTTCAGATATATATATATATTTTTTTTTTTTCCCCTAATTCAGAAAACTCAACAAATGGCCGGTGGCAATGTTTTCAAAACGAAGCGACTGCAACATGAAAAATAAACTGTTGAGAAATAACCCCTCGACGCTGAAATGAAACGTGCTAACTTGGTTTTTAAAACAACAAAGGGGAAAAAAAGGGGCGAGCCATCCAAAATAATTCTTGTTTAACTCCTCAGCACATCAGATATTGAAAATAAAAACCCAGTTGACACAAAAATAATGATTTTGCTTGAAATTGGGTTGCAATTGGCCATTCCCTTCGCTACCGGCCTTCGGAGCTGCGCGGGGGGGCTCTGCACCCCCAGACAAAACCCCTGCAAAAGCCCCATCAGCATCTTTCCCTCCTCCTAAAAGCAGAGGGATGTTTTAACGATCCTGGTAAAGTCCGAACAGATCCGAAGCCGTAATTTGGGCAAACGGCTGAGGATGGAAACAGCATCGCCAGCGTAAAAACTCCTCCATGGAGCGCAGATGGGAGGGAGAGGGTAATCTTCTGGAAAAGCCTCTAATTGTCTGCCCACACTAATAATTTCAGCGAGAGCTTCCCCCCCACCCCTCCCCGCGTATAATTACACCACTCCATCTGTCTATCAGCAGGTTTTTTACAGCTCCTTACGGCAGCCGGGCTCTCATCCTCGCAGCCAGACAAGGGTTTTGGTTTGGTTTTGTTTTTTTTTTCCTCCCTGAAGATTTAAGGATGCTTCTGACACGCATCCCAAAGACAAAGCTCTGGGGAGAGCAAATCCCTCTCCCAGGCCAGCTAAGACTCTATTAAAAATAATAAAAAAAAAAGCCATATAATGGTTACAAGCTCCGTTACGGTGCCGAAGCAGGAGGCTGGAGAGGCGGAGGGGGCTGGTTTGTTTGCAGCAGTTCGCTGTTGCTTTAGGGTTGGGTTTTTTGTCTTGAGGAAACCCCCCTTTTTTAGTTCATTCCCAGTAAATTTGGCCACTCTACAACAGCTACGCGCCGCTGGCTGTTGCGTGTGCCGAGAGAAAAACACACATGGGAGTGCTGGAGCTTTATAGGTATATGGCAGAGTCCAGGAGGGTTATTTTGCAGGTACGGCATGGTTTGGTTTCTTTTCTCCTCTTCTCCTGTCCTTTTCCAATGACAAGCAGGTGAGGAGGCTCCAACCAGGGAGGTTCGGCATCGTGGGGTTGCCACCAGCCCCTTTCCCATGGGAAACTCAGGCGAGGTGGGAAATCACGGGGCTCGACACAGCTTTGCAACCCGCAAACTTCAGTCGAACGCCAGCAGAGAGGGTTCAGGTCCACCACGGTTAGAGATAACCCAACAAAGGCCACATTCATGCCAAAAGAGCCTTTGAATGTAGCGGCGTGCGTCAAAAACCATTTGCAAAAAACCATAAATATATGAAAAATACATACGTATGTATAAACCCACACTGCACCGAGCACAGAAGGGCCGTTAGAACAAGGTAGCTATAGTTAAATTATCGCCACGCATTTCAATCCTTTTGCAACATCAAAGCTCATTTTTCAATACCATGGTCCTTTTGACGATAAATAAATTGCATGATTTGTGGTGGGGTTTTTTTGGTTTTGTTTTTTTTGTTTTTTTTTTTACTTCCTTTCAAGAGGAATTTCTGGATGAGGCACGTCAAAAGCTATCCGTCCGCCTATCCACCCCAAACACCAAGATGTCATGTTGCAATACGCCGGCACGCCGGGCTGGCCTGCTTGCCATCAGGGAGGGAAAAAAGATAGAGAGCCCAGAAATGGCAAATTTCGCTAGAAATTAGGCTGTGCCCAAACCCTGCTATTAGTCTGAGCCGACAAGGCAAAGCTGCCAAGCCCAGGTGGGGTGATGAAGAGGGGAGGATTGCTTTGAATGCCCGGAGAGGTTTTGGCAAGCACAAGCTGAGCGGTGGTACCCGAGCAGCGCATCTTCCCACGGGGCAGGAGCATCTCCCACCGGGGCTCAGCAATCGATAGGTGCACACCAAAATCTGGTCTCTTTTTTTCCCCAAACTGACTTTAAATCAATGCAATAATACTCTGGCTGCTGTGCTGCAAGTGGGGAATAAAGCACGGCAATAAGTTGGTGTGAAGACGTCCGGAAAAAGAACAGGACTGCAAGGAAATGCAATCTTTACCAACTTTTCTTCAACGAAGCTTTCTAGAATCTGCTCCGTTTACCCTCGCAGGTGACTGCACTCCCATCAAGGCTGCATTGACACGACGACTTGATGAAGTCCCCTATGACTGGGTTTTTTGAGGGCTTTCTTTTCATCTAAACCCCTTTATTCAAGCTTTTTTTTTTTTTTTTTTTCTTCTTCTTCTTTTTCCCTGGGATAGCAAACTTCAGAAGGGATTCTCTTAATCCCTACACCTAATTGGATGCAACAGCTCTCACTGACTATCAATGATAACCCAGGCAGAGTCTAGCGATCTAATGATACCGTGATCTAACGCTTTCTGGCAGCAAGGCCCAGGAGCTCCCAAAGTTTCAGGGATGCTCAAGACTCTTTCTAGAGACAACAGCTTATTCTTCCCCTTGATTCGTACTCCCGTGAAGCTGGCATAGACCCCAGCTCTTTCATTTTTGGATAACTTCGCAAAACATCATTTACCTCCTGACTCTCTTCCCAGGGTCGGAGAGGGCCCATTAACCTATTGCTGCCTTGATGCCCTTTAGCATCCCTCTCTGCAGCTCTGCAATGCCGCTCATGCAAAGCAAACCAGCCTCCACGATAGAAACGACATGAGTTTTTTTTATGTGTGATAGAAATTAAATACGTTTTTTTCAGGCTCCTGGAGTGGTCCTTGTGTAAACACTAATACAGAGCTGGGCATGGGGGAAATAAAGTGTATTTTACACCAGGGTAACAGGTGATATTTCCCTTTGGGTCACAGATATTGGGACTGCAGCATTTCTTCCCCCTTGCCAGCACCCCGAGAGCAACCCTGCCCTGCTTGCTCTGTGCCCAGCACTTCTCCACCGGAGCCTCAGAGCACATCCCACCCTCAGAGCTCATCCCACTGATGCTAGGGTTTCGCAATGGCAAGTACATCAAAGGGGATGGAGGCAAATAGTCATGCCCACCACCCTCTTCCCAGGCAAGGTGCAGGAAAGTGCTTTGAAATTTGAGAGGCAGCTGAAACGACCATCACCTGAACCTCTGGATCCTCTGCCCCGGGTGGTGCGCCCTGTCCTGTGGCTCTGAAGCTGAGAACTACGCTCTCCACACACCCACTTGTCTCCCCAGCCCATAAATATATACATATATATATTTATCCCTACAGTCGCTGGGATTTTTCCTTCCCCCCTTGATAATGTTTATCACATTTCCTCCTGGCAAATTGCAGCGCTGCCTTGCTTTTGAAGGAACTAAATGAGCCTGTGAAGTCAAGCATTGGAGAGTATCAAAAAGTCTGAAATAAATAATATCAGAATAATGATCCTCTAATAGCACAGATTGTTTGTTGCTGTCAGTTACTTTTTTTTTTTCCCCCCCTGTTGCTGTTTGTGCTAAAAGAGCACCCGATTGGGATCCTTGTTTCCTTTTTAAAAGCCGCATTAAAAGGGAAAGTAATTAAATTTCGATTAAAGCCAGCAGTCGCTCCCCTGCCTGGTCTCCTATTTCCTTCCAAGTCGAAAATGTACCCAGCGACGATGTTTTAAAAGACGACGCTGACCCTGGAGGAACCGAACAATCTGGATAACGGAGGAGGGAGCCTTCTGCCTTCACATCAGCAGCACAAAACTTCAGCCAGAGCAAAAGCCTGGCAAAAAAAAAAAAAAAAAAAAAAAGCCTTGGCAAAAGCCAAGCCACGGCTTTTTGCAAAGCTTTTGCTCCTCCGCAGGGTACCACGGCCACGCAGACGCTTGGAGGGATTTTTCTGTTTCCCCTCCTGTGGGTTTCTAGCGCCACGCGAGCAACATTTTCCCAATCCTAAATGTGACTGCTAAATGTGATTACTTTTCCCAGATCCTAAATGTGATTAATAATCGAGCGAAAGGTGAGGCTGGCAATTCCCTCCCTAAACCAAGGGAGGAGGATGCTCAGCGGCAGCGGCTGCCCTGGGATGGACACGGGGCTGGTGCCAGCCAAACAGCTCTCCCCAGCGTGCCAGCTTTCCTAAAGAAAGGTGAATGAGCCCTTAAAACTCCCGGTAGCATGAACGTGGATAGGAGCTCGGCGAAATTGTTCCTTAAGTGGCACTCTCGATGAATAACCATCACCTTTCATATTTATTAAGGCACAGCCTCCTCCGTCTACGCCTGGAGACGCGGGCTGGGAACTCCCACCGCGCCAAGGAAAGGCGGCGGGGAAAAAAAATAACCCACATGTAATTAAGTGTCTCAAGTAAAGAGTTGATTTAGATTTAATAAGAATGTTATTCTAAGTCAAACAAATGCCAATTGATTATTAAGAACCTCATTACTGCAGTGTAACACCTGTCACCGCCAGGTTTTTTTCTTCTTTTTTAGCTGCAGACTTGTTAAATCTCAATAAATACCCTTTTAATAATTAATTAGCATTTAATTAATAGACAATAACAGTTGAGAAAGGTTGGTGTATCCTTCTGCGTTGAGCGTGAGCTGCCTGGGAGCTGAGACACAAAGCAGACTGGGACTCGAGGACCCATCTGTGGTGCAAAGATTTGCAGCTAACGCCTCTGCTGAGCACCCACTCCTGCTGCTAACCTCGGGGCAGAAGGATGGTTTGAAGCACCCATAGATCACCCATGAAGCACCAATAGAAGCACGCTGGGAGCCGAGATGCCCGAGTGGATGCAGCTGAAATTTTCGCTCTCTCCAAGGCACAGACAACTCTGGAGACGCGTTGCCAAATTTTCCACGACTTGAGGAACAAAACCCACAGCAGCCAAAACCAAACAATCAAAACCCCCCAAGGAATCATAGAAATTTGTTTTTATACTTGAAGAAAAAAATTACAGGCGAGCTTTTTCCCCCTTTAGTTTACTTTTCATTTCAAATTATCCCTCACTCTTAGCGAAACCTGTACACAAACACTCATTGTTAAGAGGGAACGTTTCATCTGGGAGTTCAGCAAAACATTGCATTTGATCTCAACCTCTTTCTTTTT